>OV049924.1:133834013-134132642 GCA_920104205.1 Eupeodes latifasciatus | reverse complement strand
TCTTTCCAATGCTGTGTCTATCTTTGAATAAGACCAATTTTACAACAAGTTATGGGCAAAAATTCAAGTGAAAACTTTAAATGCGAATATCTCGCTTAATATGCGTCCCAGAGGGTCCAAAGTCGAGACCCGGAGGGCAATTTTTGACCTCTATTATTTCTCGACCTAGACCACTTAGAGGGCTGAAATTTCAGGATTGTGATCTAGGAATCATTCCCTTTCCAATGCTGTGTCTATTTTTGAATAAGACCAATTTTACAACAAGTTATGGGCAAAAATCCAAGTGCAAACTTTAAATGCGGATATCTCGCTTAATATGCGTCCCAGAGGGTCCAAAGTCGAGACCCGGAGGGCAATTTTTGACCTCTATTATTTCTCTACCTAGACCACCTAGAGGGCTGAAATTTCAGGATTGTGATCTAGGAATCATTCCCTTTCCAATGCTGTGTCTATCTTTGAATAAGACCAATTTTACAACAAGTTATGGGCAAAAATCCAAGTGCAAACTTTAAATGCGAATATCTGGCTTAATATGCGTCCCAGTGGGTCCAAAGTTGAGACCCGGAGGGCAATTTTTGACCTCCATTATTTCTCGATCTAGACCACCTAGAGGGCTGAAATTTCAGGATTATGACCTAGGAATCATTCCCTATCCAATGCGGTGCCTATCTTTGATTAAGACCAATTTTACAACAAGTTATGGGCAAAAAATCCAAGTGCAAACTTTAAATGCGAATATCTCGCTTAATATGCGTCCCAGAGGGTCCAAAGTCGAGACCCGGGGGGCAATTTTTGACCTCCATTATTTCTCGACCTAGACCACCTAGAGGGCTGAAATTTCAGGATTGTGATCTAGGAATCATTCCCTTTCCAATGCTGTGTCTATCTTTGAATAAGACCAATTTTACAACAAGTTATGGGCAAAAATCCAAGTGCAAACTTTAAATGCGAATATCTCGCTTAATATGCGTCCCAGAGGGTCCAAAGTCGAGACCCGGAGGGCAATTTTTGACCTCTATTATTTCTCGACCTAGACCACCTAGAGGGCTGAAATTTCAGGATTGTGATCTAGGAATCATTCCCTTTCCAATGCTGTGTCTATCTTTGAATAAGACCAATTTTACAACAAGTTATGGGCAAAAATCCAAGTGCAAACTTTAAATGCGAATATCTCGCTTAATATGCGTCCCAGAGGGTCCAAAGTCGAGACCCGGAGGGCAATTTTTGACCTCTATTATTTCTCGACCTAGACCACTTAGAGGGCTGAAATTTCAGGATTGTGATCTAGGAATCATTCCCTTTCCAATGCTGTGTCTATTTTTGAATAAGACCAATTTTACAACAAGTTATGGGCAAAAATCCAAGTGCAAACTTTAAATGCGAATATCTCGCTTAATATGCGTCCCAGAGGGTCCAAAGTCGAGACCCGGAGGGCAATTTTTGACCTCTATTATTTCTCGACCCAGACCACTTAGAGGGCTGAAATTTCAGGATTGTGATCTAGGAATCATTCCCTTTCCAATGCTGTGTCTATCTTTGAATAAGACCAATTTTACAACAAGTTATGGGCAAAAATCCAAGTGCAAACTTTAAACGCGAATATCTCGCTTAATATGCGTCCCAGAGGGTCCAAAGTTGAGACCCGGAGGGCAATTTTTGACCTCCATTATTTCTCGATCTAGACCACCTAGAGGGCTGAAATTTCAGGATTATGACCTAGGAATCATTCCCTTTCCAATGCTGTGTCTATCTTTGAATAAGACCAATTTTACAACAAGTTATGGGCAAAAATCCAAGTGCAAACTTTAAATGCGAATATCTCGCTTAATATGCGTCCCAGAGGGTCCAAAGTCGAGACCCGGAGGGCAATTTTTGACCTCTATTATTTCTCGACCTAGACCACCTAGAGGGCTGAAATTTCAGGATTGTGATCTAGGAATCATTCCCTTTCCAATGCTGTGTCTATCTTTGAATAAGACCAATTTTACAACAAGTTATGGACAAAAATCCAAGTGCAAACTTTAAACGCGAATATCTCGCTTAATATGCGTCTCAGAGGGTCCAAAGTCGAGACCCGGAGGGCAATTTTTGACCTCCATTATTTCTCGATCTAGACCATCTAGAGGGCTGAAATTTCAGGATTGTGATCTAGGAATCATTCCCTTTCCAATGCTGTGTCTATCTTTGAATAAGACCAATTTTACAACAAGTTATGGACAAAAATCCAAGTGCAAACTTTAAACGCGAATATCTCGCTTAATATGCGTCCCAGAGGGTCCAAAGTCGAGACCCGGAGGGCAATTTTTGACCTCCATTATTTCTCGATCTAGACCACCTAGAGGGCTGAAATTTCAGGATTGTGATCTAGGAATCATTCCCTTTCCAATGCTGTGTCTATCTTTGAATAAGAACAATTTTACAACAAGTTATGGGAAAAATCCAAGTGCAAACTTTAAATGCGAATATCTCGCTTAATATGCGTCCCAGAGGGTCCAAAGTCGAGACCCGGAGGGCAATTTTTGACCTCTATTATTTCTCGACCTAGACCACCTAGAGGGCTGAAATTTCAGGATTATGACCTAGGAATCATTCCCTATCCAATGCGGTGCCTATCTTTGATTAAGACCAATTTTACAACAAGTTATGGGCAAAAATCCAAGTGCAAACTTTAAATGCGAATATCTCGCTTAATATGCGTCCCAGAGGGTCCAAAGTCGAGACCCGGGGGGCAATTTTTGACCTCCATTATTTCTCGACCTAGACCACCTAGAGGGCTGAAATTTCAGGATTGTGATCTAGGAATCATTCCCTTTCTAATGCTGTGTCTATCTTTGAATAAGACCAATTTTACAACAAGTTATGGGCAAAAATCCAAGTGCAAACTTTAAATGCGAATATCTCGCTTAATATGCGTCCCAGAGGGTCCAAAGTCGAGACCCGGAGGGCAATTTTTGACCTCCATTATTTCTCGACCTAGACCACCTAGAGGGCTGAAATTTCAGGATTGTGATCTAGGAATCATTCCCTTTCCAATGCTCTGCCTATATTTGAATAAGACCAATTTTACAAGTTATGGGCAAAAATCCAAGTGCAAACTTTAAACGCGAATATCTCGCTTAATATGCGTCCCAGAGGGTCCAAAGTCGAGACCCGGAGGGCAATTTTTGACCTCCATTATTTCTCGATCTAGACCACCTAGAGGGCTGAAATTTCAGGATTGTGATCTAGGAATCATTCCCTTTCCAATGCTGTGTCTATCTTTGAATAAGACCAATTTTACAACAAGTTATGGGCAAAAATCCAAGTGCAAACTTTAATTGCGAATATCTCGCTTAATATGCGTCCCAGAGGGTCCAAAGTCGAGACCCGGAGGGCAATTTTTGACCTCCATTATTTCTCGACCTAGACCACCTAGAGGGCTGAAATTTCAGGATTGTGATCTAGGAATCATTCCCTTTCCAATGCTGTGTCTATCTTTGAATAAGACCAATTTTACAACAAGTTATGGACAAAAATCCAAGTGCAAACTTTAAACGCGAATATCTCGCTTAATATGCGTCTCAGAGGGTCCAAAGTCGAGACCCGGAGGGCAATTTTTGACCTCCATTATTTCTCGATCTAGACCACCTAGAGGGCTGAAATTTCAGGATTGTGATCTAGGAATCATTCCCTTTCCAATGCTGTGTCTATCTTTGAATAAGACCAATTTTACAACAAGTTATGGGCAAAAATCCAAGTGCAAACTTTAATTGCGAATATCTCGCTTAATATGCGTCCCAGAGGGTCCAAAGTCGAGACCCGGAGGGCAATTTTTGACCTCCATTATTTCTCGACCTAGACCACCTAGAGGGCTGAAATTTCAGGATTGTGATCTAGGAATCATTCCCTTTCCAATGCTCTGCCTATATTTGAATAAGACCAATTTTACAAGTTATGGGCAAAAATCCAAGTGCAAACTTTAAACGCGAATATCTCGCTTAATATGCGTCCCAGAGGGTCCAAAGTCGAGACCCGGAGGGCAATTTTTGACCTCCATTATTTCTCGATCTAGACCACCTAGAGGGCTGAAATTTCAGGATTATGACCTAGGAATCATTCCCTTTCCAATGCGGTGCCTATCTTTGATTAAGACCAATTTTACAACAAGTTATGGGCAAAAATCCAAGTGCAAACTTTAAACGCGAATATCTCGCTTAATATGCGTCCCAGAGGGTCCAAAGTCGAGACCCGGAGGGCAATTTTTGACCTCCATTATTTCTCGACCTAGACCACCTAGAGGGCTGAAATTTCAGGATTGTGATCTAGAAATCATTCCCTTTCCAATGCTGTGCCTATCTTTGAATAAGACCTATTTAACACCAAGTTATGGGCAAAAATCCATGTTCAAACTTAATATGCGATTATCTTGCTTAAAACTCGTCTTAGAGGGTCAGATGTTGGCACCTAGAGTACAATTTTTGATCTCCGGTATTTCTTGATAAAAAAAAGAAAAAAAAATCCACTGTTGCCATTCATTGCCACCAGTTTTAGCTTTTGAATCAATTGCACCTTGTAAGCATGTTAATACAAGTCTTTAAGCATATTGTTCATCAACGACAAGCGTGAAAGGTGCAATTGTTGGGCACGATAACGACTTGAGGTGGAAGGCATTATCGTGAACAGCAGCAATAGTTTCTGCAGTATGAGCTGTACGAGCATGCACTGGCGTTTTCACATCTCCTGCAGACCCGCTTTTTCTGATTGTACGCACATTTCCACGATTAAATAGACAAAATAAATCACGAAGTGCATGAGATGCATTTTGATTTCAAGGCTTGTTTTCATAATAAGGCTTAATAACTTGACGCGTTACTCGATTGTCTATCTTTCCATGGTTCAAATTGAGTTAGTCTGAAATTGAGAAATGTCAAATGAAATGCATTAAAAAATTTGACAATTAGGTGTGGTATACAATCAACATGAGCCCTTTAAATTTAACCACCCCTTACACAGAATACACGTCAGTGAAAAAATCTATCTTACTCCTTTTACTCATGTGAAAAAAAAAGAAACACGAACTTTTTCGATAAATTTTTATTTTATTTTGTATTTTTTGCACAGCGTTCATTTTATGACTAAATGATTTTTTCTTCTTTTTTTGTTTTTTTTTTTTTTTAACTTGACAAACATTTTATTTTCGCTTATCAAATATTTTATTTTTGTTTTTCTTTTGACAATTTTGGTTTAAATAGTAATAATAACTCTTATATAAACATAAATAAACTTTTTTGTATTTAATGTTGTATTTTTTTGCGCAATTTTAATTTTTTGTTTTTATTTTTTTTTTGTGGTAAGATAAACAGGTTTGTCTGTATAGTATATAATTATTATTATTTTTGTTTTGTTGTAATTGTTGAACTTAAGGTTTTGTCTTTTTTTTATTTTATTTTACTATTTTATATTATTTATGGTTTTCTTATTTTATATTCATGATAAATATATTAATTTATTTATTATGATGGTAAATTTTTTGAAGTCAGTTTTCTATTGTTTGTTCTGGTTTATCTTTTTATTTTAATTTTTATTATTTGAAAATACATACGATTTTAACAATATAATAATATAGTTTGATATATGATCTGTTGTTTTTTTGTTTTTGTATTTTTAAATTAGTTTATTCAATAATACTTTATTTTTTATTTTTTTGTTGGTTCTAAGCATTTAAAAATCAATAATTATAATAATTGTTTTTGTTTTTCTTTTTATGTATATATTTTGTTTATAGTTTTAATACTTAAATAGTTTTATATTTAATTTAATTTTAATTTGAATAAAATACAATTAAGCGTCCATGTTGGCCCTTTTTCTTATAGATATCATTTTATTTTATTTAGTTTTTTTTTAATTTAAATTTAATTACAATTTATATCAAGTATTATATTGATTGGATTTTATTTACAGGATATGCTAGTTTTTTCTATTCAGTAATAAGAAATAATTTATAAATAGGTTAGTATTTAATTCTAAATACATAGTTTCTTCTTTGTTTAATGGATTATGTACATAATTTTATCTTATATGAATATTATTAATTTTTAAATAATATTTATGTTTATATTTTTAATTTATATTACATCTTTTTCTTATATAATTCTTGAAGGATTTTGATGTGTTGCCAAATTTATTGTATTTGTTGGTTTTTGTTATGTTTTTTAGGGGAAATAGAATTTTCTGAGCAGTTTATTTGAAATAAATTCGATATTGTAATTGAGATATGTTTATATTTTGTAAACTTTTTACTTATTTCAAAATGTGAAATAAAAATCAAATAAAGTGAATTGGTCTTTAATTTAAAAAAATATTCAACAACTTCACTTATGACTTTTATGAAAACACTAGTATAATGTCAGTTGAAAGTTCAAATCATACGAAACTCGAGTTTTCGATTTTTGAATTAAATGAGATATGTATGGATTTTTTGGATTTTTACTTGAACCGTTTAAATTCTGAGCCTGAAATATTTTTCAACCACTACAAACTTTAAAATTTTCAAGTTTTTTTCTATTGTTAATTTTTCTACTTTTGTTTTTAATTTTTTTTCAGTGAGATGATCAAAGCCTTGAACCCAGTTGGAAGAAGCCAATACAAGTTTTTAGAAAATGTAAGGTACTTCAAAAATTAATTAATTGAATTTAATATTCCGATTGAAGATCAGCGTAAATTGTGTCAGTTAATTTTTTTTCAACTTCTTCTAACAATATTTGTTGGCCAATAAAATAAAGAAGTGGTGCCATCATAATTCTTATTTACTCTTCCGTATATAAATCATATTTAAAGATTTTGTAAATAACAACTTTCATCACATTTAAACCAAATATCTGTTTTACCTTAATTCGCTTAAAGCTCGTTCCTGATAGTAAAAGATATTGTTTCCTTTTTTGAATCCCAAAAATGTTGACAGCTTATATTTGATGTTAATGTCCCAGCTGAAAATACATTTGACTTGTTTCTCAACTCTGACCCTGATAAATATACGCAATCAGTGCATTAACGCGTTTATAAACATATCGGTCCAAGGTTCCATATCTGCTTATTTCTCTAGTTAGAGAACGAGTTTGAAAAAAAAAAAAACAGTTTGAAAGTACGAGAAAACTAACTGGCACTGTCTCAAAAAATTGTTTTGGATCTTAAACTGGTCCCCGTGCTTTCTGTGCAGACATGGTTACTAGTTTAATTCAACTAGTTTAATTTTCCCAAAGAGTGTTAAAATGATCAAACTTCAAGCTAAGTGATGATTCAATTTGAGACGTTATCAAGGAGAAAGAGGTTAGCTTCGGATGTTTTAGAACCAAGGTAACTGAGGAAAACTGCAAAAGATTTAAGCAAGTCAGGAAGGACCAACTTTTTGCAAAATTACGGAAAAAAATTCTGCAAAGTCCCAAAGACCTAAAGGCAGTAAAAATGTTTGGACATTCGACAAAAACATAAAGAATTCTTAATCTTCCTCAGTTCCTACGCTTGAGCTTTATTGTGAAAGCCAATGTGTTTGCTAGGCAAATTCCACTCCCTCAGTTCTTGAGCGGATTATTGATTCTATGGGAACAACATTTTTTTTTTGTGTTCGTGCTTTGGAGAGTTCTAAGAAATCTCCAAAGCACGATACAAAATCCCTTGTTCTGAAGAGATGTTAATTTACGCTAACAAAATCAATGCGTGGTAAGTTTTCCCATCCATCCGATTTTTTTAGACTCGTTCTGAGAAATTTGAAAACACGATTTGTTCAGTTCATGCCTAAAAAAGGCTAATCTTCTTCTCACCCAAATAATTAACCGATAACACTAACGTCCCTTGGATCATGGAAACTCTGATTACTTATCACCTAACGAAATATCTTCAGAAATTAAAGCTACCTTTCTATTTATATGAGGGGCGTAGTACTGCTCTCGTAGTAATAATCCAGCAGAGATCTCATGGTTTATCTCACCAAACAGTGCAGCAAATTTTCAAACCGTTTTGGAGAAAGCAAGATTTATTGCACTTATTATTTCAAAAGCATTTGATAAAGTTCATCTTTTCGGGATCACCCAATCCCTTCTTCGTTGGATCAGAAATTTTCTTTCAAACCCCTCAATACAAGTTGTTTTGGAAGGATTCAAGTCTGAAACCCCAGGGCTCCTTTTTGTTACTGACCCTCTTTTCTTATTTTCTTGTCTGCAACTTCTAATCCAATAGGTTGTTTCGCTGACGATAGTACTTTTAGAATTTCATATTCGTTTCAGACTCACATCTTTCATTTTCAGATGTCGAATGGCAATGTCAAAATATTCTAATTATATTCAGAACTGTATAGCAATGTAGTACAATGAAGATTAAAAAACCGCGTGGAATTTCTAATAAGATATACCCCCTTTGCCATTGCCTATGAGTGTCACTTTCATCAATGAAACTGAACATCTCGATCTTCTCAATACCACCTTAAGATATTTGGGTTTTCTGAAATGAAACAAGTAATTCGTCTTCCTTTCTAATCTGGCCATAATTTTTAACTAAAGCCACTTTGACAGTATTCAAAGAGAAGCTTTTAAGATGATTGGTGCAAATATCATCACTAACTCAATTACATCACTCGAACATCGTAGTACAGTTTCTTGCCTCACCCTTTTTTATGGTTATTTTAACGGACTATGCTCTAGTGAATTAAGTATTTGAATTCCTCTGCAGTTTACCCCCCCCCTTAACCCACCTTGTGAAGTACAGAGATTTGTTCTTTAGTCGTACTACGCGAATCTTTTACTGTCATTGCAATGTCCAAAAATTAAAAACCAATGTACATTAACACCCGCTTTCCAACCCTCCCATTTTTGTATGCGTATACTGTGTCTTTGGCATATTAAGAGTTTCTTTAAATTAGTTTAACGTCAGAACTAGTTTTAAAATAGTTTTGGATTTGCCTTATTTCAAAAACTTGATTTAAATGTCAATCGAATCAATAGTCGCTTGAATAATAGTACTCGTAATTGTATTGACATTTAAACCGAATTTCTGAAAAACATAACACTTTTTATTTAGGGCAAAACTTGTTTTTAAGAAAATGGTTAATATGTCCTTTCTTGCCGTCAAAATTTCAATTTGGATTTTCAAATCTTGGAAGATGTACATTTTTTAAAACTCAACTAGCATCACTTTACTGTATTTTTCAAGTATTACAATTTTTTTTAAGATCGTTTTTGAAAATATTAATTTTAAAAAATAGTAATTTTCATTAATTGGATCTGACGCTACGCATTGGTCATCTTTCAAAATTTGAAAACATTTTTTTTTTAGATGAAATCTAAGTCCTTACAATTTTAAACTTTAACAAACCAAAATGCAAGTAACTAGAACATTTAGTTTTTCAAAATTGTATATAAATATTTTTAGTGGTTTTTGAAATGGTAAGTGATTTACAAAAACGCTCATTTAATTAGTGGTCTTTTAAGAAAACCGTCTGTTCGGAATGTTCTGGAATTCGAGTTTCATTGAGAACTGACTTAATTTTCTTTTCATTTTACTTCTGTTGTTATTGTTGTTGTTTTTTAATAAATTAAAGTCCACTTCTAAAATAAATATGTTTCTTAAACAAGTTATCCAACAAATAATCTGTCTCAGTTTAATAACTCCATTTAAGTCAGAAATTGTTTGGGTGAATTTAATCTTTTTACAAAAATTTGTTCGCATTGACTTTTTCAAAATGCTAAACCTCTTTTTGTGTTTTGTATATTTTCCCTAGATTAATAATAAAATAAAATTGTATTTACATTTTTTTATTATTATTGCAATCCGTTGAATTTTTGTTTGTCTCATTTTTACAGTTTAAATTCAAACATCACCTTAATATTTTACAAATAAAAGACAAATAAAATTAAAGACAACATAATCATAAATTTCTATAACAGCTTTTGAAATTAAACATTTTGTTTATGTTGTTTTTGTGTTTTGATATGAATTGCAATAAGATACGTTTTGTTTAAATAAATACATATGTATATATACTCGTGTATTATTATTATTAAATATGTATAATTTCATATTAGGTATGGTAAAGATTCCTAAATGGTAATTTGATTAACATATTCCTTCATCTTCATCGTCGTCGTCCTCGACTCATCTTCAACACACCTTTTTTTCTTCTACATTTATATATAAATACAGCAAAACAACAACCTTACCTCTGGCAATGCTCGTCCTTGTCCTCGTCATCGTCCTTCGACATCAACTTTGACTTTGACTTGGGCTCCTGCTCTCGTTCCAGCTTTTGCTCCCACTTCTGCTGCTGTTGCTGCTCCTGCTCCTGTCGCAGTTGTAATTGTTTTCATCTTTTTATCCTGTTGAGTGATAGTGACATTATCGTCGTCCTCGTTGTTGTTGGCTTCGACGTCCTCGTTTGCGTCTCCTCCATTGTCGTCATCGTCACGGCACACCCTGGCAAGCATATCCTTCGCCAAAGTTGTATGCTAATTAAATTGAAACTGAAAATTATGAAAATTCCCCAACTGATTGGGGACACAATGATGGTGGCAAGGATATCGTCGTTGTCGTCAACGAGTCTCTCCCTATCGCGATCACGATGTCGACGACGAAGTCGACTTTTGGCTGCGGTGGATTGTTTTATTGTAAAGGATTCCTCCGAATCTTTGTTAGCCATTCTACTCCTGATCCTGATGCCGATGTCGAACTTATGGGACTGCAGCGAGGGTATATAATCATCAGGCTGTTCGTAGAGTGGTGTGGTGGTTGACATACCCATACCCATGCCGAGACCCATCCCCGAACCCAGCAGTCTCCAGCAGCAGCTGTTGGCCTTCGATGGCGATGTCGTCGATGAGCTGCTCCTCGATAAATGTGAATTATAATGGAACAATGGCGATTTGCTTTTAATCCAGTAAATTATAGACTCAACGATAAAGCTTGCTCGTCCTCGTGCTCGTTCTCGAATTCGCCTTAGCCCGCCTCCGAAGCCGAAGTCGAATCCGAGGCACAATGATACTGCGGAATTGTGAAAAGCTCCTGGCGGATTGCGAATCGGTGGTTGGCCATTGTCGCCTGCAAAGACAAAGAGAAAACACACATAAAATTCAAATAAAATTGGATTCTTGCGAAGAAGAATGTTTGGTTAAAAATAAGAAGATAAATGGGTTGGGTATGGGATAAGGGTACGAGATATGTGGAACGGGTTATTTCCGCAAAATGAAAATGATTCCCTCATATAAATTTAAGAGTCATTGGGTTTTCTTTTTTTTTGATTTTTGGGGGGGTGTAAAAGATTATTTGGTTTTGCAAAAATTATATGACATTCATTACCACGCCAACTAGGACAAGAAGAGAATCGAAATGAATTCATAAGTTTGACGTGACGTAAGGACGCGGCGGGCGGCGCGGCGACAAGCCACACGACCGACCATAATATACGAGTTAAGTATATAGAAGTTTCTGATGATGGAAGTTTTTGGGAAAGGATTGATTTTTGTGCTCAAATTACCTTCTAGTTGGATTCATCTTTGGATGGTTATGGTAGGGTGGTGTTTATTGGAGTGAGTGATTATAAACTCAATTATGATAATATTACAAAGAAATGGACCAAAAGGATGGGTTGTCGTTTTGCGTTGTCTGTCAGGATTCAATGTGGGGTTAATTTTGAGATTTGAAAGTTAAGTTTTATTTTTGAAAACAATTTATTGGAAAGTGTTTAATTTATATGAGATAAGAACAATGTCAGTCTGAAAAGTTTGGCAGACATATTTTCGCGTTTGAAATAATATAACCTTGAATATTGGATTATGAGAGTTTCACTTTTTCTTCTTCTTCTTTTTAGACGCGAAACTTGATTGAAATGTCTTTTTTCAGCGGGAAATTAATCCTTCTTTTCTCGGATACTTTTTGATGAGACAAAAAGCAATGATTAAGTAATTTTAAAGTTTTTTTCTTACTTAAAGGAACACGATTTTTGTTATTACATTAATTGCATGCCTTGAGTAAGGAGCATATAGAAATCAGAGTTGCAAAAATTCCAATGTCAATTCAATGCATTACTCAAATTTTGTTTAATGGATATTATTCTTAACTGAAATAAAATATGTATATAATGCTAGTTGTACATCTATGAATTGCCCATTAAAAATTTAATTTATTGCCATCAATATTAAACTAAAAATTAAAAATTATTTTATTGCAAGTTTTATTGAATTAGTAAATAAATGTTATTTTATTGCAAGTTTAATTAAATTAAAATTAAAAAATAACTTCTATTCAAAATGAGCTACAATTTTTTAATTCAATGCCTAGTGGGAATTTATTCAATTATTTTCATTTATTTCAGTTAATATTCGAAATCTTGACGTAAAAATGTCCCAGGTTGAAGATTGACTGATACTAACAAATAAATTTTGAAAAAAAATAATAATAATAAATTATAATATTTGAATAATTGTTGTTTTTGTGTTATAATTGCGTGATAACCGTAAGTCATAACATTAATCAGGTTAAAAATTTTGGAAATAAAAACTTAAAGTATTTTAATTATTAATTGCGAAAGTCTGCCAAATAAAATAAAAATAAGTATTTTTATTTTAAAAGTTTTGCATTGGAAAATAATATTTTAATTTGAAAGAACACAATTAAAAAATAACATTAAATAATTAATGCCATACGGTAACATTGAAAAATAAAATTTAATAAATAATTAAAAAAAAAATAGAATTAAAAATTGAGAAATATTTTCTAATTTATTCAAAATGCATTATTTGCAACTCTGATAGAAATAATATGCTTTCTTGTTTTTTATTAGAATCTTGAAAATAAAGTATTTTAAGTAGTTAATAAGAAAGACCTAAGAGCTTTTTCTGTGTGAATATTGAGACGTGTAGTAGAAAGGGATCCTATGTACATAGTATGTACATTTTTTAAAAAATAATATGAATTAGGTTGAAAAATGTCTCGTCAGTTAAGCCGTTATTTAGGTTTTTGGTTATTTTTTTTTCATTTGGGGTTAAATTGTATTTGGTTGGGTATATTTCTTAATTCTTAACCACTTTATTTAAGATAAAATTTTATGTTTTTGATTGGATGACTTAAAGATACCTTCAACACGAAATTAAAATTCTTGAGTACTTGTTATGATCTTTACAAGAAGGCATCATAACATTTAAGCAATGTTTTAAAAATATAGTACCATAGCGGTACCATCCGGTGCACAATGGTCTTAAAATATTGAATATTAAATGTGATTGATGAATAGAGTTCGGTAATACATTCCACATTCTCTATGTGAGGTTAAAAAAAGAATCTATATACATAACTCAAGGTTATACTGATGAGCATTCCTGGAAGTGCAAGTATTACGGCTGAATTGTTTGAGGGCGAGGAATGCAACTGGCTAATTCGACAAAACACTGTTTTTATTAAAAATATCTAATATATTCCTATCCAAAAGACTTAAACTTACTTACTTACTTACTTATAATCAAGTAATGGACAAATGAAGGCTTTGTAAATTACAGCCAGCTCAGAAAGAGTGAAAAATTTTATTCAATGTCGGAGAAATCCTAAGCACCTATCAGCATTTTTGACAATATCGAATATGTGATCATTTCATACCGTGTATTGAAAGTTGAATAGTTTCCTGGATGCAAGTGCCACTTATCGATAGCGGCACTGGGGTTGATTTACACTTTAACGATGGAAGAGAGCATTGAGTTTTTGAAGAATTAAAGTCTATCGATACCGGAATTTAATGAGCTTATTATACGCTGCCGTTGAAGTTTCACATCCGAATAACAAGGATGAGAATCTAAAAACAAGTATAAAAAGCTGTATTAAAAGGGTACTGTCGAAACAGTTTGATAGATTAGAAGTGGCAGAATGAATATAAGGAAGACATTCGGAGACAAAACAGAGCCCTGAGGTAAACAGGGGCAGCATTTACTTTATGAGTCTTAGATTTGAAACCATCTAATATAATTTAAATTGAGAGGGTAAATAGGAAGTTTCTAATCCAACGAAGAAAAGATTCATTAATACCAAAAACACGCATTTTTTATTAGAGAGATTGGTGCCGAAATCCATAAAGTGTTTTTGAAATATTAAGTGCAATAATCTTAATTTCTCCAAAACAACTTTTTACTGTTCGGTTAGATAAACAATTAAATCACCGGTTGCTACCTATTGCTACGAAAGCCATACCGCCGCTCATTAGGAAGTTTTCGTTCTTCGAGATATTTCTTAAGCTGATAATTAATCAAGGTTTCCATTACCTTGGACAAAAGGGACGTTAGTGCTATTGGACGATAGTTGAAAGGGGAAAATGATTCACCTTTTTTCGGGACAGGCTGGACAAATGGTGTTTTCCAACCGCTCTGAAAAACCCCTTTAGAGTAGAAAAGATGAAAAAGCTTACACAGTAGTTTTGCCAGCGTTGAAGAACACCTCTTCAGAACAATAAGGGGGGATACTATCCGGACCAGCAGATTTGTGTATGTCAAGGTCTTTCAATACTCTTGCAACGGAAACTGTCATTTTGGATCCTAACAACCTCTTAACAGCTCGAATCAAACCATGAGTTCTCTTTGGGTTTGATAGATTTTAACATATTAAGGATAAGATCTCTCATTCCTGAAAGAATTAAATTGATAACTATATCTGAGCTGAAATCAGTTAAAATTTCTGAAGAATTCGTTGAGACAGTTGGCTTTTTTATATTGCCAAACTGTACACAAAGGAGTTTTTTATTTAACTGGGATTTTTGACATTAGAAATTTGCCTCTAGGCCTAGAGGCGGTAGTGCACTGATTTCATATTTATTAGGCTCAGAGGTTTGAAACAAGTCTAGGGTGTTGACGGATTGACCTGCTACAACCTGTGTTAACCAATTAATTCCAAATGATTGAAATCTTTACATATCTGAGTTTCACTTAACGTTAATACTATTTGCAGTGTGCCAAAAGCATAGCCCATTTATGTCAGGGTTTGCAGTATATTTCAATTTCACATCATTCACAAGAACTCTTTTTGCAAATTTAGACGACAACTAAACGAATTTTGAGTAATAATTTCGGCCTCCATCCGTATACAAAAATCAATTGTTTCGAGAGCATTGACAATGACGTGTGATCATTGAATGGATTCTGGAGCAATCACTTATTGTGGAGCGATAACACCACAAATGGCACAGAAGCAATGTTTTTCTTCTGATCTGCTATACGACCAAAGCTTCAGTTTCAGCTTTCAGCTCGAGTTATAAGTTCCCTACGAGCTGTAAAGCCACCTGATTTATTTATATTTAATGTAAGCCCACACCTTTTTTCAAACCCCTACTTTTTTGAAAATGATCACACTATGTCTCTGACACATTAAGACAGAGCTTAATTAAAAAAAAATAATAGGTCACACAATTTAATATGTATACATTATGTATATCCAATGCAGACAATTTCCGGTCTTTTATCATTTGATTATTACCTTTGTATATTTAGCATATTTTAAAATTACTTCTATTTTAAATATTTATATAATTATTTTCATATTTCCAAACTCATTCAAAATTCAGAAACACCACAAGTCCTTTAATTCAATCGTGCATTTTAACGTTTTATTAATTTTTAGGCAAGACAAAAACAAAATGCAAATAATTGCAACCTATAACATCAAACTATTATCAATCATGAACTTTTTTACAAAAGTGAGCACCGCACTAAATAATCTAATTTTGATTGTTTAATGAAACAAAAAATTGCAAACTCAGTTTTTTGACGGTTGTATTTTTCAAACTCTATAAACTAAAATAAAATCCAATTAAAATTCTATCTAAAAAACCACACGCACACACATAATGTGTGTATCCATAGACACTAAAATACATACGAATAATCATTAGCTTCTAAAAATTGTATATCAATTTATTTTGATATTGTTTTATTATTTTCAAATTCATTTTGACAAGATATAGTTTTAGATAATTGGGTGCAAAAATCCAATTAAAATGTTAAATGTTCAACCGCAGGCTTTTTTTAGAAACATAATACTGCAACTGGAACTGCATCATATGTTTATATGAATAGATTTGGCTGATTAAATGGGAAATTGAAATATTTATTATATTTAATTTGACGGATATAATATTAAAAATAATTATTGTCAGTAATAAAGGCTGTGACATATACCTACATAAATATTTTATCGATTGTTTGAAAATTATTATTTTAAAACTTAATTTTCAAAAACACTGCAAAAATATTTACAAAACGCAAATTTTTTGATTCACTGCAGTAAGTTCAAAATGTTGAAATAATACAATGCGTGAGTGAGTCGCAGAAACAAGTACCAATATTTTAAGGTTATGAAGTATACCTAAAAATAAGATTGTCTTCAAAAATTTAAATGTCATATAATTCCTCAAAAATAAGAAACTTAACCTTGAATCACACTTTCAACACCAACGTTTAGAGTGTCAATGCTCAAAACGTTGACCATCACACGAATGACACCCTTTAGTCAATGCTGTCTCAAAATGCGTTGAAGTGAATGTAAGTCAACGTGATTGATTATCACTGTCAATTTGTTGGCTGGCAATACTTTAACAATCACAAGATTTCCAAAAATGAATGTGTATATGAGTCGACGTGGCATATTTAGAGTCAACCTGTGTTTAGAAATTAAATTATAAAACAATTTTCAACTTAATTTCCATATTGTACGTTGCTTAAGAAATACATTAAAAATATGTTTTGACTCGGTATTAAATTTTACCCAAAAAAAAATAATATTTCTCAAAAATCCAAAAAATAGACACTTTTGATTTTCAAAAATATTATTTAGACAAATTGGTTCAGAAGAAAGATATTTCAATCGGCTTATTAGCCCATTTTGGAGCTATTCAAAAATATATTTTTTATTTTAAGAAGTCAAGTTAAGAAAAAATAAATTTAGAGAAAACTTCATAAGAATCTATCAGTCTGAATTTAAAAAATTATTGTGGTAGTTTTTTTTTTGAACAAATTTGTATGGGTCTACTTTTGGTCTTACAAGATAAAAAAAACGCCTAACGCTAATTCTTAGGCTGTAGGGGTGAGGACAGGCAAACAAACAGACGGACGGGATAGCCAAAAATCCACTTTTTCGAAATCTCTACCATCGTAGAACTCGAGTTTGAAATTTATTAAGGACGCAATATTTGCCAAATAGTTCCTATTATGCCGCAAGTAAAAATTGCCAGAGAAATGTTTTATTCGTCAATACCAGATTATTATAGGGTTTTCGAAGACGAGGTTTAACTTTATGTTCTCGAAAATTTCACAAATACCATCTTTGGGATTTTGAATCGATTGGGAAGCATCGGAATAACCCTTATTTTTCACGTAGATCCTAAAGAAATAAATTGCACAACTGGGTCGCACGAAATTGCTCTTGTGTCCAAAGATTCTGTTATTGCATATATTGTACTTATATTTTGAAATTAAAGAATTTACCTTCAAAATAAGTTTGTCTTCAAAAGTTTAAATGCCATTTAATTAATTAAAAAAAATCTTGATTTATTACATTTTTTTTCGAAAATCGTTTGATAGGTTATTTTCTAAATTTATTTATTATGTATATTCGTTTTATATTTGATTTTCATAAAAAAATGATGACCTATTTTCGAGATATTGAATTTTGAAAAAAAGTATATTTTTTAAAAAATCAAAAAAAAAAACAATGACATTTTTGGTCATCAAATGTTGTTTTGATAGTCAAAAATTGTTGAAATCATTTCATAAGTTCTTGAAAAAAATTAAAAACAAAATAACGGTTCTTTGGCGGTACCCATCAAAAGCAATACAAAACTATTTGTTTTTATTGATAGAAGTTAATTTAAAAAAATAAGAGAAAATTGAATACAAATCTATCAGTTCGTTTTTGAGAATATTTGAATTTTCGATTTTTAACCAAAGAATTTGGGTTTGGACAAACATTTAAAAAAAATCTTAACGCGAATATGATTAAAACCTTTATTTCCAAGTTTGAACTCAATCGATCCAATGGTTTGGGCCTTAGAAGCGAGAACGAAATCGGATGACCCACTTTTTTCGAATTCTCTGCCATCGTAATGTCATGTTTGATAAAGATCTTCAAATCGAAATTCGTTTACGAATGCAATACTTGCTATACAGTTCCTATATGCCGCATGTAAGAATCGAATGGTGGTTATGAAAGAACACAGTCAATAAACTTTTGGAAGGTTGTTAGCAAGTTGAAATTATTTCCTTGCTTGTGCTACGAAGTGTTGCCCGTCATCTTTTTAAAAATGAACCAATTTCTTCAGCCTCTAATCATATCGCCATCTCCAGCTCAAAAATTGCACCAAACAGTGAGACCTTGAGGATAGAAAGACTGCTTGTCGACCAGTGACAACGTTTTGTTTCTGGTAATAAAATAGCGCTTTTTAATGGCTGTTGATGGCCTTAATTCAAATCCGACTTCAAAATTATTCTTTCACGTATGTAGGTTTTGAGATATTACTTTTAAAAATTCGAAAAAAACATATACTTATATTTAAGGCTTTGTGAGGCTATCTAAATGTATGTAGTAGCTTTTTCAAAGAAAACTCGTGATGGTTTTCAAAATATCTTGAATATGATTTTTGGTCTTTTGACATGATCTGTTGTCATCAGCAAAAATTAATTCCAAAGTGTTTCTTTAAAAACATGAAAGTTATTAGAATTTCCAGAAATTAACTAAGACACTAAAATGATTTGAACTTTATCCAGAAAAATAAAGATTTGAACGTTGCAAAATCATTATACAAATTATTGTTAAGGGATGCGAAAGTTTTTGGTTGTCTTTGGCATTTTTAAAGGTGAATATTATAGAAACCTGGAGACTATTTCACCAAAAACTTTTCACTTTGCAAAATAATTCACACAATTTTTAAAGTGCAAAGACAGACAACACATTCAGCCACATAAAGAAATCAGTCTTGAGAAAAAAATGCGAGGCACTCGATGAACTACTCTGCAGGCGGTTGTTTTGCTTATTCCGATCATAGATGCATCACCGATATACAAGTATTAGACTCCATTCCCAGCTCAATGTAGTGTACATAAAAGTTGTTGCAAGGGACTTAAACACATATTCCTTTGGTTTTTGAATTGTATCTTATTTCCAATTTTAGACATATGACAGCATCTACAAGGACGAACTGTATAGAGCCATGTCTAGTTTTGGCATCACTGCCAAACTCGTCCGTTTGGAGTATTCACGCTGCTCCATAAAGGTTTTAAACAACTTAACAGAACCTTTCGATGTCAAAAAAGGTTTTAGATGCGCCGTCATGCGATTTTTTCAACATCGTACTTGAAAAATAGTGCAGAGCCCCTCTTTTAAAAGTCTGTCCAATTACTACCATATGCTGATGACATTTACATAATCGGAAGAACTCAGTGTGATGTCAATGGGGCTTTTGTGAGTATTGAGGCAGAAGCGGCAAAAATGGGTTAAACGGTTAATGAGGGCAAAACAAAGTACTTGCTGTCGTCAAGAAAGGACTTACAACACCGACTTCTTGGTCAAAACGTCACCATCGACAGACGTAACTTTGAGGTCGTTAAGGACTTTTTCTTCTACCTAGGCTCCGCTATTAACGCAGAAAACAACACCAGCGCTGAGATCAAACGACGAAGAATAACTCTAGCTCTAATAACTCTCTAGCTAACCGCTGTTTCTTTGGGCTAAGAAAGCAATTGAGTAGCAAAGCCCTCTCTCGAGGGACCAAGGTGTCGCTATATAAGACCTTCCTCATCGCCGTTCAAGGGCTATGACAAAAGCGGATGAAAGCACCTTGGGTCGTTTCGAGAGAAAAGTCCATCGTGTGATCTACGGTCCCGTGTGCATAGAAGGGGAGTGGAAAAGAAGATGGAACGACGAGCTGTACGGGCTGTACAGTGACGTAGACTTACCTAGAAGGGTAAAAGTCCAACGACTAAGATGGCTGGGTCAAGCAGAGCGCATGGAAACCAATGCTCCGGCCCAGAAAGTCTTCGAATCCACACCCACAGGACAGCGCAGTAGAGGAAGACCGCGGATCAGTGGAAAGTGACCTCACCCAACTTGAAGCGCGAAACTGGAGAAATGTAGGTAGGGACCGAGCTAGATGGAGAAATTTGTTGGGTAAAGCCCTAGTTCACACAGGACTGTAGCGCCACCTTAAAAAACGTAATTTGCAAGTAAAATTAAGTGTAATGTAAAAAGTGTTTGGTGAAACAGGGTTCTAATGTGGTAGACAAATTTAAAGGTGATATTAAAATTCAGGAAAACTTAATCCCTTACAAATGTGTTGTTTTGTTTTTGCGACAGAAAAACCCATTTTTATGGACGTAGTAATTAATTTGGAAATGGGTCTTATCACTGAAGATGATTTTTCTATAAAAATCCGGATCATTTTGATGCATTTGCTGACCCTATCAGCGAAAATACGATTTTCGATGATCGGTCGCCTTATTTTTGTGTTAGTAGAACCTTAAAAACATTAAGTCCCTATTTGTTTATATTTTACGACGATCCAAAAGCACTTTTTTCATTATTTTTATAGTGAGTTTAAAAAGTTAAATCCATCATTGGAATCCATTTTTTGTAATGGCTTAGTCACCTTTCAAAAGTTGAAAGTGTTAAAAGCGACAGACGTGAAATTAGTTTGCTATTCAATATAAAACCAATAATTTAAAAGTCCTTTCAACATTATTTATGTGTTTTTTTTTTGATATTTTTGTCAACAAGTTCCCATTGAGTGACAAAATATCGAAACTAAAAAGTATGCTACAATTTGTATATTTTTGCGCCCTTATAAATGCAATTAGAAGTTCATGGATGAACCAACATTTTTAATCATAAGAAAAAGGCATTAATTTTGTTTAAATTTGTCAAACCAATATTTTTCAATTATTAATAACTTTTAAAATACGTAAAGAAAAATACAAAAAAAAAATAAAACCAAATTGCAATCAATATCACCGTCGCAAACACAAAACCCAATTAAATTAATCAATCAAATAAACGTAGGTACATTTATTATTTTTTTGTATTGTATTTGTAAAAATACATCAAGTGAAAAACACACACACCCGACTTACCTTCTCGTATGTCGAATTGAATTTTCAATATAAAATAAAAAATTACCAAAAAAATATTGTTCCCACGTTCTTTGGAATTTTATTTTATTTATTTATAAAAATTAAATTATAAAAAATGTATAAAAACCAGTGAACTTCTTTTTTCACCCCACCACAAATGACAAAAACAATAATATAAAACAAAAACAGAAAAACAACAATCCCTGACCCCTTTTTCGCACCGACTCACATTCATTTTGTTATTTATTCCACAAATCAATATATCTCATCTGAAACCGCCTTAAATTGTGTACAAATCAATCTGTCTCTACAATTCATGATCCAAATAGGCAAATTTTCAATGTGAAATCCTTCATACACTCATTCAAAAACAACACAAAAACGAACCCACAAAAATAAAAAAAAAAATCACAAAAATAGAAAAATTTAAATCAATTTCATTTCGTCCTGTGCTGCGTGGAAAAAAATCTGTGGAGATTTTTGTCATGTTCTTTTTTTTTTGTTAGCCCCCTCCCATCCAGATATAACCATTTCAGATTGAATAGAACTTTTTTATACCTGATGAAGGGGTTCGGCAAGGCGGGCGCCCCCGCTCCAACCAATACACGTTGGCACGGTCGCGGTCGGTGCAGTGTATACATTGTACAATATACGTATACAAATTCCAAAGAAAAACACAAACTATAGAAAATTCTATTTCCCAGGCCATCAGGACATGTCCATTTCGCAGTTTTTCCGTTGATATCCTAGATACAAAAGTAGAGGAGAGTATATAGCGAGAGTCAATGCCACAACCATTGAAAACAGCACCACCAGCAGGAATACCAAACACAAAACCACTTAATTCAATAGACATGCCAAAATTGCAATTTGTGGGATATTTGGCAGGCAAAGTGCAAAAACAAAATCGAAAAAATGAACAAGGATAAATATTGTATAGGTTGAGGATATTTTTCTAACCATCAAACCATCATACGAAGCCAAACCCCGCAACAATAGCTCTGATGGAAAATAACCCGTGATAAATAAATAAATAAATTAGAAAAAAATTAAATTTTTTAAACGGAAATGAAAAATAAAAAATGAAAAAGAAACAAAATCATTCAACGAGGAAATCTATTTCATTTGACACATAGCCGAATTGTTTTGACCAATTGACAATAAATTGGAAGCAAATTCCAATGATTTTTGTCAACAAAAAAGAAAATGGGAAAACAATAAAAGGTCAAATAACTTTTTTTTTTAACTCTCATAGTTCCATCAGGAAGTGTTTTGGTTAAGATATTTTATTTGATGATTGAAAGGGGGTTTCAAAACCTCTTAATTATTTAAAAGAATTTTTCTTCGAAAAAGGCTGATTATACGGTAAGGAAATGACTATGACAGGTGGAATATCCTTTTTTAAAGCAAATTTTGGTCAAAGCAGAGCATGTCACAATCAAAATCATCATCTAGACAGAAATTCAACTTTTAACGAATTTGATTTGATGCTCTGTCTGAATCCATTCAAAAAATTGTTGCCCATTATTCTCACACTGAAATCGTCATTGCGGGCGATTTCAATATACACAATTATTTTTGTCTTCGTTTTTCTGACTAGACAACAAGCGGAGGAAGGTACTCGTATGTTGAAGTCTTTGCTGAGCTGAAACGATGAACTTAGCTTGTTGACGAGCCAACTCGAATTCCTGAAAACGAATTCTTCAAGAATTTTCGCTTCCTCGTGACGTGGATTCCAGCGCAGATATGGTTGATAGTTTATCAAACCGAACAGTGGAACATATCCTTACATCGTTTCATAGAAAGTAAGGTTATTGCACTTCATATTTCAAAACAATTTGATAGAGTTTGTATCAAGCTCTCTTATCGAAAATGTATGCTTTTGGTATTGACGAATCTTTGCTTCGTTGGATTAGAAACTACCTTTCTAACCGTTGAATACAAGTTGTATTGGATGGTTTCAAGTCTGAATCTCATAAAATAAATGCTTAGGATTTCTGCATATTTAGACAGGTGCCCCCAAGACAAGTTTAAGTCTTTTGGATAGTATCCAGAAAAGAGCTTTGAAAATAATAGGCGAACCGAAACAAATTCATCACTCGAACACCGCTCCAATTTTTCATGCCTTTCGTTGTTCTACCGATATTTTTTACAAACAGTGTTTTGTCGAATTAGCCAGTTGCATTCCCCCCTAAAACAATGCAGCAATAATACTCGCCTTTTGGAGAATGATCATCAATTTAACCTTGACCTCAATTTCTTACGTACTATCAAGTATAGATAATCTTTTTTTAACCGTTCATCAATAATGTGAAATGCTTAACCCTACTCTGTTTTTCCCTATCTTTTTTATATTCAAAAATTTATGACCAATGTGCACCGATATCTTCTCTTTAAGCCTTTCCTATTTTCCTTAAGCTCGCACTGTGTTTAAACTTTAAATATAATAAGAGTATTAATAACCCCTTGAGTGACCGTTAAATATACAAAAAATCACGTCATGTCACAATCTTATTTCTCAACAATCGCTCATAGATTTTCTGAACCCTACATTTATAATTAAATTTTTAACCAGGCCATTAAGATGAAATTGAGCTTCAGCACTAAAGATGATTTTGTTTGGAAATCAGAATCTACTCTTTAATAAAGCTTAACAATTAAAATGCGTTGTTCTCTCATATCGTAATGCAAATTTTTTAAAACACCGAAAAATCAGATGTCCCAAAATTATCATTTTTTCCGTAGGCAAGTAAATGACGCAAAAATCGATTTTTTTTCTGAATTATAGGGTTCCAATTGTACGGAAAGGGTTTTAAGAGAAGTGTTAAATATTTAGCTCCAAATGAGCTAAGAATTTTCGTGAAACTATCACAACTTTGGATAGGTTTTTGTATTGTATTATCATTGTATAAACTTGCAATATGGACGGAATAGTGAATTTAAAAGAAAATGTACTACTGGATACTGGGTTACACGAACTTACTCCTATATAAAAAGAGTCTATTTCTAGTACCTTAAATTTAAGATTTAAAAATATACAATTTGGTTTCTCAAATAAACCTTAATTTTGCAAATTTTGTTTTGAAAATGTTTTTTTTTCCAATAATTTTGTAGAAATTTGTACAATTTTTCCATTTTTGCTTAGTATTCATCAATTTAGAACATAATTTAAATATGTTTTGTATATGATTTTCGTTCAAAAAGTGTAAACCCATTTTGGGGATAGCGAATTTTCAAAAAACGTTGTACTAAAAAAAACAAAAAGGCTCATTTGATCATCAAATATTATTTAAGCAATATAAGAACTTGTGTAGAGAAAAATTATTAAAATCGGTTCATGAGAAACTTAAAAATAAAATAAGGGGAGTAACCCCCCCCCCACGCCTTTTGGAGCAATACAAAAATATATTTCTTATTGAAAGAAGTCAAGTTAAGAACAATTATTTTAGAAAATAAATTATAAAAATCTATCGATCTGTTTTTAAGTAAATTCGAATTTTCAATTTTTGTCAAAAAAAATTGTATGGGGACTGCTTTTATTTTTAGTCTTAAAACAAATTTAAAAACACGAATCTGCCTAAAACTTTAACTTAAAATTTGAACTCAATCGACGTAATATTTTGGGCTGTAAGCGCGTGGACTGCAAGAAAGACAGACAGAATCGGGGGACCCACTTTTTTCGACTTCTCTACCATCGTAATGCAAAAATTGTCATATATGTAGTTCCTATACGTCACAAGTAAAAATGTTAAATGACTCTTTTGAGGGATAGATTTGTTGTTTACTTTATTCTACCCTGTTTGTGAAAATCTAGGACAAAATAAAAAAAAATTTAAAAACATGCCATTAGCCCAAAAAAAAAATATTTTTTAATTTTTGATCCGTCAGCTCTGCCAAAGTGGAAGTTCAAAGGGATTTTGATAAGTTAAAGCTATTTTAAAATATCTGGATGTATTCTTGAAGAAAATTTAGGCATCCGCGATGTGAATTTAGGTTTTTTACAAGATTCGCAACCCTCAACTTATTTGTACATAATCATAAAATAGATTTATATAAATGTTTAATGTAAAGAACAATGTAATATTTATATGTCTTAAGATATCAATTGCTGCCACCTGTCAAACATAAACTGTCACATTCTTGGAAATTCTCTGAATTGCACAGTTTGAAAAATTGACTTTAATGAGGGTACTTAATTGCTTTCCTAAAAAATTTCATTATTTTCCGTATTCTCAGACTCCTTACGTGCGTGTCCGTATGTACGTTTGTGACACCTTATTTCTCCGATCTTATCTAAGGAAACAGCAGAGATAAAGACTTTAAACAGAATTGTTTGTACATATAATAGCTTAAGAAAAATTCAGTGTGTATTTCCTTGGTAATTCACAAAAAATTGGCCCAATCCAAAAAAGAAGTGTTTTTTTAGATCTATAAAACAAAATTATTTTGAATAATTGCCATTTTGACAACTATCAAGGGATTTACATATTTTTAAATTTGATTAGAATTTTAATACGAATAGACTGACGCTTGAACAACTCTTCCAAATTACTGTTCGAAATACGACATAAATATTCATAGAGGAATGAATCTCTCTTTTGGTTGAAAAGATAAGTCAATAAACTAAACCTTCGGATTCGGAGTGATCATTATCTTCAAGTGTATGTTGAGAAACCGTTTCAACTACAAAAACTTACTGTTTGGTGTGCTTTATGAGTTAATAGAATAATTTTCCTTACTTCTTTAAAAACGATGCTGGCCAAAACTTTATAGTCAATTGTGACCGCTATAGAGCCATGATTACTGACTTTTGCGGTCATCAGTTGAACAACCATGATGTGCAGGAGCTGTGGTTTCAGCAAGGTGGCGCAACACAGATCGTGCAAACATTGTTTTATTGAAGGAAACGTTTGATAAATTAATAGTTTCATGTTACGGACCCGTTAATTGGCTTCCGAGATCACGTGATTTAATGTCTCTATTTTCTGGAGATATGTGAATTCACTACTCTTCGGCAATAAGCCTAAAACGGTTGACCACTAAAAGGACAACATTCTCCACATTATTCTTGAAATACGGCCACAAATGTTCGAGTACGTCCTAGCCAAAAATCATGTTTAAATTTTAATAAATACAATTATTTTTCAATTACAGTAAATTACAATTTTAAAAAATCAGCTTTATTTAATTCTATGTATTTCCAAGTTTTTTACCTCTTTTTACCCTTTATTTCACGAACTCATTGACTATCTACCTCGAATAGTTTTGAATTTATACTGTTTTTTACTGTTTAGTTTGTAAATCAAAAACCTGCAAAAAATTTTACCTTGCATATCTTATGAAAAAAATGATACTTTCTTCAGCATAACTTTATACTAAGAAGAACACAGTTTTTGACATCTTCTCAAATTAAAGAAAAAAATTAAAACTAACCTACAAAAAAATATACAAAAAAGTCTTAAAAAAATTTAATAAACATTTCTTGAAGAGAAACTCATTTCATTGCATTATTTATACAAAATGTACCAAATAATATCTTTTTATAATACAAAATAAATGATTGAGTAGCGTCTTAAATATTCATGACATAAATTTAATTGTTGTAGATGTATCTAATTATTTGTGAAATATGAGTCTTGAGAAACAACTAGCTTCTGATAAAATATACGCTTATGTCTTAAAAAAGTGCGCAAGTGCTTTACGTGTACTTTTAACACTTCTTTTTAATACTTCACTCAAGAAACGTGAACTTACAAACGATTGGAAAATGTCTTTCATAATTCATATTCGTAAATCTGGACTTTGACAAGATGTTTGAAACTACCGGCCGATTTGTAAGCTCTCAGTTATTCCAAAATTATTAGAAAAAAATTTGTTGTCTCCCGTAAATCAACTTCCACAAATCTTACGATTTTCAGTTATTATGTCGTGATTGCTTTGAAGGTGGGTCCCAATGTGATGTTAATAACACCTACTTCGCCAAAGCCTTAGATCGAGTCAACCACAAAGTTATGATCTAAAAGTTTAGGCTTTCATTTTAATCTTTTGAATTGACTTTAAACTTATTTATGTGATCAATACGTGTTCAATGCGTTTTTACCAACAATTTTAAATCTCACGAAATTCAAGTTTTCTCCGATGTTCCTCAAAGAAGCCACCTAGGACCGCGTTTAGTTCTTATTCTAATAAACAGACTTGATGAGTGGTGCAAGAAAAATGCCAAATAATATTAGGTTTTCCGAACCAATTTCCAATTTTTTCCATTTTTATAAATTTCATGAAAAACCTCCTTGCAGAATAGATAAAAAATAAGACCTTTTCGTTTTAGGATTTATTTTCAGGAATTCTAAGGAATTTACTGATCTTTAGAATACTTTTTCTTTAATATGGAGCACCTTATTCTACAACACAAGTTGGGGAAGAATTGAAAAAATATTCAAAAACGTTTCACAAGATTGGTAGTTTATACCTTAAATTGGAAAATTCGAATTTCAAATTATTATCTTTATTATTACTTAAGATATCAGATCGCGCGCCTTAAATACTTTGCTTTTATCTTTATTAGAGATTTCATTTTTCTTAACTAAAAATTCTTCAAGGTCTTTAAAGATGTTAGACAATATTTTTTAACACATACATATATAAGCAAAAAAGAAGTAAAAATCCCTATAAAGTCTCCTCCCATAATACTTTCCAATTGAACCTTGAAAATTATGTTCGTGTACTGGCTGTTGACATTCATACTCTTTTCAACATTCTAAGAACGAAATAAAGCTACATATGTCATACTCTCCTAAACATATTCCTTATAATCAATCAATACACTTGTCGTAAATACCTTTCTCCTTATGTATGTATGTATACTTTCAATAACAAGCAAACATTAAATTCTTGCACTCGAAACATTCCTCTTTTATTATTCCATGTCTGCCCAATTACTCGAAAATTTTGTCAATTGCCCATAAAACTCTATTCTCAAAGAACCCAAAGTCAAAGCATAAGTACATATACATGCCTTAAAGGAAAAAAACACTCATACTAAACCCAACAAACATATAGCAGGACTCGTATACAAGGATAATAAGAGAAGGTAGTTAATTTTCGATTACAATGTGACTTTTTGGTCCTGGCCAAAATGACATTAATATATTGATACAATGACCAACACGTTTTATTTACCAAATAGCAAGGTAGGTATAAAAAGATAATAAATTACCTTGAACAAAGGCACTCAATTCAATGTGTAACATTTTACATGACTTTTTTATCGCCTTCAGTTCAACAGAAACGATAATAGTAATTCTTGGTATTGTTAAATGACAAAAGAATACAAAAAGACTCAAAAAGACTCACAAACAACAACAACAATTCCAACAAGTTAGATACTAATTTCCTTTTTGATATCGCACAAAATGTGAAAAACACATTTATTATCAATTTAAGTATCATTATAATATAATTCTTTCATTAAAAGTTATACACATTATACACCTATACAAAGTTTTGGTGGTATATATGTATACATAAGTGAAAGTGCTATATGAAGAAGGTCAAAATTCTAAGGACTTCTAGACCGCCTTCAACACGCAACTAAATGATTTCTCTATAATAACAAAAATTTGAATTGAACCTTTTTGTGTTTAACAATAACAAATAAAGATATCATTTTGTGTTTAAGTGTTTACGAGTATGAGACAGGATTATGGACGATGTTTCTTAACTTTGATTAGGATTGAGAAAACTTGACAAAATATAACTTCTTACTTTGTTGTATGAGAAAATTACCATCTACGCCTAAAGTAAAGAAAATCACATTGTTTTTTACACTTCGGGAAAAGCATGGGTAATTAATCGAAAGACTTTAAAATTACTCTGATAAGTTACGTTTATTTTAATTCAATTAGTTTTTTACACAATGTGTCGTGCAATGCTTTGTTTATTTTTCTAAAATTCTAGAAAAATCAGTGAAGCTGTGGTATTGTTAAAATTGCAGAAAACATTGAATATATTAAAGGTTGTGTCAAAAGAGATGGAATGGTCAAAAGTGACTCCCTAATTTAAACTGATAATAATTTTTATAGATTTAAGTTCAATAAGTTTGACACTCTCTAAAGGGCTGAAGTTCGATTTTGTACATCTTCAAATTTTATTAAAAATACAGAAAACAGGAGTTAAGATTTTATCAAATTAGAAAGAAAATGTTGACGCGAAACAACGAATTGTGCCCATAACAATTTATTATTGGTGGGCTTAAGTAGTAATTCATATTTTATTTGTATTTAAGTTTTTCTATCCATTTATGAAAAACTAACAAATAGTCTTAAAAAGGACAATCCACTACTAACTAATAAACTAAAAGTCATTTATTATTCAAATTAAACAAAATTAAATTGCTTTGCAAAAATTTAATAAGGTATGAAACTATAGAGTGTAATTGCGGGAGAGATGTCGCACTCAATCAAAGAAATAATTCTTCTGTTCATCCAGACAAAAACTTTTGTTTTAACTTTTGTTCGTTAAGTATTCAACCAAAAAGACATGGCAAGAAATTGTTTTTATATCAGATATATTTCGGGATCTGTTCCTATTTATTTCGTTTCTAGCTTCCTATCTGACTATGGAAGTCTTTTTAGTATAAAATAAAGTATGTAATGTAGGAGTATGTAGGAGCGAGTTACAGGGTGTGTGTGTTGTCCAATGTCAGAGTTTTGCGTGGTAAATACGTGTTTTAGGAACACTTATCTACTTTTTATTTGCTGTCTTTTTTTCTTCTAGAGGCGAGTTACCGCAGTTTATTTTTTTGAAAAGATGCAGATGTTAAAATTGTCACCACCAACTAAAAAGAGTTTCAAAAAAGCTATTTAAAGTTAGCAGGCAAGAGGCAACTGAAACCCCCACTACCTGCTTAGAATTTTAAAGAAATTGAAAAACAGAAAACGAGAAAATAAGATCCAATGCATGATATTTGGAAAATGGCTAAATAATAATTATACACGTTATAAAAACTAAAATTCAACCTTTACACAGACTTTGGAGATGATCAAGAACGACTGATAAATATAGTACAATAAAATTAATTATTTGATTCTATTGCATTTAATATGCGGCATCTCTCCCACACTTTCTTTACATCGCGCAATTAATAGATTTTATTTTGTTTTTATTTTTATGAACATTTTAATTTTATTTCGATCAAGTATTTTATTTTAGTAAATTTTTGAACCACATTTATTTAAAATATAACACAACATAATAATGGAAAATAATTTTTTGAATTCTTTTTGAGAAAATATCAGGTGTAATTTCTTCTGGCCAATAATGAAATAACATATTTAGAAATACAGAGCTTTAAAAATGTCACTAAAAAAGTATTCCGATTTAAGTACTTAGAAAAAATGCATTATTCATACATTTAGTTTAAGAGATATCAATACGTTTGAGATGTTTATTTTTTAAATAAAGATAGCTATTTCTCTAAAAAAAAATAATTAAGTCTAATCAAAATCAAAACCAAACAGTATCAAACATGGTGCTAAAAGTGAAGGTATTTCTCTAACTGAACAGCATTTTCTGGCCTCTTTATTCTTAGAAATAAATTTTACATACTTAAATAAAAAATTGACTTATTTGGCTCAAGCTCTATATTTATAAAATGTCACTGCTTTTAAATAAAAGTTTTAAAAAAAAAAAACGTATTGCTTAGGTATATTAAATATAATTCTATGTGAGGCACCAGGTATAAAAGTAAAATTTTCAGCATTTTATATTTATTTAATGCCCTGAACATTAAATTCTATAAATTTAATTCTGATGTTTTAACCCGATCTCCTTTTTCAAACCCTTTTAAGATTGTTTGAAATAACTAAAAAATACAACAATAAAAGTATAAACTACTATAATATGTCCTATAATGAATGATTCAAACTGAAATGTCAGGTCATGACCTTACAGAATTTAATAACTTGTTTCCTTTTTTTAAGTATTATAAGGGCAAATTATTTCCAGTAACATTTTTGTACAGATTTTGCCATTTTGCTACTGATAAATAATGTATCCTTTAAGACTTTACTTTACACTTAAATCTTTTAAATAATAATTTGAAAAAAAAATGTACCAAGAAATGTTGTTTTTTTATTAAAAATAAAATCCACGACTGGATCGCACAAACTTACTCCTGTATTCAAAACTCTGTTTGCAAATAGAACTTACATTTAAAAATTTACCAATTACATAAGTTTGTCTTCAAAAACTTAAATGTCATTTATTTAATTAAAAAGCAGTGATTAATTAATTTTTGATTTGAAAATCGTTAGAGCGTTTATTTTTTTATAATTTCTTATACACACCAAGTTTCAATGTTAACTTAAAAATGTTATAGTATGCAGCTTTTAAGAACTTACAAATATTAATAACTTACATTTAATTTTCATTTAGAAATATTACCGTATTACATGTATCGAATTTTGAAAAAAAAATATTTTTTTAAAAACCCAAAAAGTAAAATATTACAATGACATTTTTGATAATCATAAATCATAAATAATTGAAACAGTATAAGAACTTGGGCAGACAAAATTATTGAAATCGGTTCATTAGCTCTTGAGAAAAATTTGAAAAAAAAAGTTTTATGGGGTACCCTTCTGGAGCAAAACAAACATATTTTTCTTATTGAAGGAAGCTAAGTTAAGAAAAGAAATTTATGAGAAAATTAAAAAAAATTATCGGTTCGTTTTCGAGAAAATCGAATTTTCGTTTTTTGACCAAAAAATTTACTATACTACTTTTATTTTTGATTAAAAAAAAAAATGAATAAAACGCCTAAGGCGAAGCGGCTCAAGACATTTATTTCCAAGTTAAAGTCAATTGACTCAATGGCTTGGGCTGGAGAGTCAGAAACCGGTACACATTTTTGTCGTCTTCTCTATTATCGGAATGTCATGTTGGAATTTTTTTTAATGCAATACTTGCCATATAGTTCCTATGTGTTACAAGTAAATATAATTTATAATTTTCCTTTCTTTGTCCTTTTATGTAAATGTGTTCTGTATTTCGTGAACAAAATTCTGAGATACAGAATTATGATAAACAGTATTTTTTAACAGCGTTTCGGTACAGTATTCTAAGTTAACAGTGTATTGAAATACAGAATTAAACTCATATTTGATTATGCCCACACCGTATTTTGACCTTAAAGAATTTTGGAAAACATAATGATTTTTTTTTAAATTTTTATTTTTGTGTTAAAAACTGTCAATTTCATGAAATTATTTTGCTCGTCATATTTATTTTTTTTGTTTGTAGAGCTGACCCATATTTTGCTTCAGTTTTTTGATTAATATAAAAAATTGCTGGTTTAATTTTTATTTTTATTATACCAATTGTGTGTGACTTCATAAGTCTATGGCATAATTAGCGACTTAGATATTTGTAGTCAACTAAATTTGTCACTTATTTTTTTTTTTCTTTTTATAAGAGACAATGCAAGCTTTTTTCGCACGTCTTGGTATTGTTATCTGTAAAATAAAATTTATTTAAGGTCGATACCTTGGCCAGTTCTTGAGATATGGTAGACGCAGGAACTTCATACGTACGGACACCATTTCTCTTAAAACCGTAGGGATTTAGATTCTAGGGCCATTGAAACATCGAGAAATGTCAATATTTTCAAATCGACAAATCGCTCGATTGCGATTACTTCCTATTGGAAGTTAATACATTTTAAATTAAAGTTAACAGTTGTTTTGAATGGAATTTTATTTTGTTACTTTTGAAAATGAGTCTTTTTTACGTATTAAAAACCACGAATTGAAGCAATGTTGATCTATGATCGTAGTAATAAAAACTAAATAAATAAATTAGGTGGCGCAACAGTCCATGAAGAACCAGGGCCTAGTGACTTACAACTCTCAACCATTTCTGTGTGCGAGTAATGTTGCCAGAGATGGAATCCGAATCCGATCGGCTAATTAGAGAAAGCACTTTTCATGACAAGAATTACTCTTGAAGGATTTGTCAATTCCTCGCAAGAGGCAGTACCCGTGAAAAAAGTTAGGTGGTGCATGACAGTCCAACGCACTTTTTTTTCAAATTCATTTTTATTAATTCAATCTTAAACCTATCTTAAAGCTAGACAAAAATTCATAAAACTAGCCTAATTAACCATAACTTACAACTAACTTACTGGTCCCATACGGACACTCTAAGTTAAACAATAATACTTAATTCTAATGCCTTTCGGCCCTAAGATCTATGTTACTGTAATTCACTTTATTTATTTTGCATTTATTAGAAAATTAAAAAAAAAATAAAATTCCAATATCTTTTTTCATTTTTACTTAAAAACTACTTAAAATAATGTCCTTAAAATAAAACTTAAACTAACTTAAACTACCTATTCTACCTATAAACTGCTTAAAACTAGAACAACCACAGCAGCAAATCTAATTATCTAACATTTTTTGTTTTCATATATTGTTGTCCTTTTTTTTTCTTATTCCATTTTTTTTTCTTTTATTTTTTATTTTTTTAAAATTTGTTTGTGTTTTTGTTTTTTTTTGTTTGTTGTGTTTTTTTTTTGTATTTTTCTTTTTGTGCCACCATGCCTATTCTACTTAAAACTAAACCCTAAACTATAAAACAAGTATGTAAACCGGCCAAGGCTTACTATCCCGACTACCCACTATCAAGTGCCGATTGAAGCCACCAAAACTGGTTCTCCTGTTTCCCCTATCAGTTCGGTCCCGTTCGGACACAGCCCTACTGAACCGAAGGAGCTCTGCTCCGTCTTGTGCCATGACGTCCCGATTGTACAGGAGTCGCCTATCCACGGTACGTCGTCTGACGTGGTAGATTAGCGGAACTGCCAATCTATCCTGTATCAGACCGCATCTATCTAAAACGAGGAATGCCTCTGGTGGAATGAATCCGCTCAAGCGTGCAATTTCAAAATACTCGTCGTTCGGATAGAACGCCCCGAAAATTAAATTGTTGGTCGACGACATAGCTCTTGCAATGTGACCTCGAACGAGTTTTATCACGAAATTGTCAATTCTGTTGATTCGAGCCCCGTTGTATAGGACCTCGTTGGAATAGTAATGCACGTAAGAAGATTCGGCTGTTCGATATAAGCCGGTACAGCGTCGTAAACACTGCCGCTCGAACACCCTAAACTTCTCCAACTGGGAAGAGGCAACGTTGAACCACACAGGACAACCATAAACGATCATCGGCCGTATGAGGGCCATGTAGCAAATTACCTTCACTCTGGGGTCAAGCCGACTGATAAAAAACACCCTTTTCGTCAGAGCGAAGGCTCCTCTGGCCCTGGTTAGAGTAGCATTTATATGTCTGTCGAAATATAAATACTGATCTAACCAGATACCCAGGTACTTCACTACACTTTTGCTCGCTAATGGCTGCCCGTGAAGATCGACGATGACCATCTTGCGCCAATTTTTGCACGTATCCCTCGTGGCCCCAGCCAACGAAGTCCGGGACAGAATTGTCTCCGAATTCTGGACATTTATTTTCAGATTCCAGTCGTCGCAATATCGCTGAATCTTGTCGAAATCACGCTGCAGGAGAATTCTAATAATCTCAACCTTTCGGGTCGTTCTGTACGCAATAAGATCGTCGGCGTACGCAATTGCCTTTGTAAGACTACCTATCAGATCGCTGCTGGTGTAAATGCTGAAGAGAATCGGCGAATTCACCGCTCCCTGTTGAAGACCATTGGTAATTTGGAATGTTGTGGTATAAGTTACATTGCCACTTTTGACAACAAACTTTCTACCGTTAAGCATATCATACAGTATATACAACAGTGGCTTGCTTATGCCAAGCCTGCTCAGTTTAAGGTAAAGACCCTCTAACCATATGTACGTTGTCAAAGGCCTTTTCTAAATCAACCAGAACAGCACCTGTGCATTGTTGTTTCGATTTATTCCATTGGATATCAGAAACGAGTTTAGACGCAGCATGAATTGTGTCATGACCCGCCTTGAACCCGAACTGTTTATCCGGAATTATTTTGTTGTCCGCAGCCCACTTAGTCAGAGCCCTATTGATGATCTTTTCGAAAACTTTGCTGATGCTCGGAAGAAGACTTATCGACCGAAGATTTGACGGGTTGGAGTTGTCCTTTCCCTTTTTCGGGAGAGGATGAACCACAGCGGTCTTCCAATGTAGGTACTGGATAATATGCATTATTGAGTGCATTATTGAAGAGTGTGGTGTAAATGTCAATTGCCTCCATCATCGGTAAATGTCTTAGTACAACGTTGGATATACCATCGACACCTGCTGACTTTTCATATTTTATTGAATTGAAGATGAGCTGAAGCTCAACCTTCGTCACTAACACAGTCCAACGCACTAACCATCACGCTACGGGTACTACATGATCGTAGTAAAATTTAATGAAAAGACTAAAAACATCCATATTCTTTGTGATTGAAAGATTTCTGCATGCAATCAAATACGAAACTTGATATATGTACACATCCTTACCATCTTTTCCAAAATTCACTTGATTTTTGTTGGTTCTTGACATTTTCTCTTAGTGTAGACGTCAAAAATGATTGATGGCTTTATTTTATTTTATGTTTGTTATTGCCAACATTAGGTTTATGATGGACTTATGGCAACAATACTTAAAGTTTCCTTCATTTTATTCAATTATTTTGGACTTACAGTAACTATCGAAATTCTGTATTAAAAGGGTTGAGTTGCGTCCTAATTAAGAGGTAGTTATGAGGGTGAGTCTTTACATATACTTATATATGCAACTTCCTACATACATATTTAAATGCAAACAAACTAATTGAAACAATCTATCAAAATTTCTTGAAAGGATTACATACGAGTACAAACATACACATATGTAGAAAGAAAGAAAAAAAATACATGAATGGAAAATTGAGAATATTATTCTTCACTATCCTTTATGTTCTGTTATTATCTAAAAGAGGATAATGTTTATCATTTAACTATGTACTTTCCAGCTATGTATACTATGTATACTATACAACACTCTTAAAAAAGGATACATATAGGTATATGAGTTGAAACATTTTAAAACATGGATGATGAGCAAATTTTAATTATAACCTTAGGACAATAGAAAAGTGTATGTTCTTATAGCAATGCATATGATGATGATGATGATGATGATATGAGAAGGTGTGGTTGTGTAGGTAAACTCAAAAAAGGAATTGAATTTCATCGTTTAAAGGATAGGTAGGATACAATGATGATAGTATTTTCAGGAAATTAAGCTTTCGAAGGAAAGACTACATATTATAGGAATAAGAGAGAAGGTAAAGTGGAAGCAAAAGCCAACAAAAGGGAGTGGGAAACTTATCAGAGCTTAAAACAAAGAACACATCAGAAGTTCAATATTATTATAGAAGACAGGTATTTGTTGCATTTATAGGCATATTTATGTAAGGTTTTTCTTTGAATTCAACAGGAAACAAAACCAGTAGAATAAAGATGAGATTAAAATTAAAGTATTTGTTTTTTTTTTCAATATAGTTTTTGTGTTTAACTATCAAAGTACACATAGTAATTCCCAAACCAAAGTTAATTTTATTGAAACATCAAACTCAAGAAATTGTAGGAAGTTTTTGATCTCCTCAAACTTAAGTACCGAGACATTAAGAAACATGAATTTAATATTATTTGTTTTGCGTTTTTTTTTTCAAATTTAAATTTTCCAAATACATACAGTGCAGTTCAAGAAATGTTGGTCAAGTTTTTTTTAGAATTTAATCAAAATTTTTTGCAATCTTTTTATGTTTTTTAATGAGGTTTATTTTTTTGATTTGGTTTCAATCGTTTATAATTCATAGAGTTTATTTGTATAAACAATGACTTTATGCATAGATTTGTTATTAATTTTACCATTAGTTTAAATAAGTCGTTTTATTTCTCATCGTATGAAAAACAACCAATATTTTGTAATTTTGTAAAAAATAGTAATTAGTATCAAATTATGTAAACGAAATATTTTTTTTGATATAAAGACCAAACATTTAGATGGGATAGGACATCGTATGTGAGGTAACTTATGATTCGAAACACTATTTGGTTCGAGGTTTTGAAAAAAATCGCTAAAAAAGAGATTGGTTTGTGACCCACACTAATAAGTTTAAATTGGAGCCATTATGCAAATGATATAATTTATAAATCGAAATTGTCATTTGAAGATAACCAAAAAGTTTGCAATCAAGAATTAAAGGTTGTTTTTGGTTTAGATATTCGGGATCTTAAATGAACTAAGTTGTAGGTTTTTATTTTTTTTTTGTAACAATACTGGAATTGGATTTTTACAATAGTTTTATAAAATCATTCTGAACGCAACTAAATGTCTTGTTCGTTAAATATATTTCAGGGCCCAATTTCACTAAACACTTTCCACTTTGACACTTTGCACTTTTACTTTGCAAATTATGTTTCACCAAAATTTCAAATTTGCAGAGTGCAATGTCTTTTCCGAAATGTAAAAGGTTTTGTTATTTTACAAAGTATTTGTTCTTTTTCTTCACCAAACAATAAACTTTGCAAATTATACTAAGAATTTTGAAAAGATTTTCAGTAATATGCAAAGAGAAATTTTCATTTGCAAATAAGAGTTTACTTTGAAAAGTTGTCAAAAACTAATATATGAATTAAAATTTTGACGAATTTACCAAACATTAATTTTTAATTTAAAAGTGAACGCGTTGATTCATCTTCATTTCAAAAATTTGCGATTTTGTAAATGTTTTTAAATCCATCGGCATCGCAGCCATCCTTCAATTGAACTCGACAGTTTTTAACAAAACAAAAACGTTTCTTTTAAAACGCATTCAAATAATTTATAAACAAATTTATTTTTTTTTTAAAGAATATTTTAAAAATTAAGAAGTTGATAATAGTGGCCAAAGACTAGTAAAACTAAGACTTAACTTCAATGTCGGAAATTGAAAAGAGTTTTCGATTAACGAGCCAAAGAAATATGTGTTTAAGTCCCTTGCAACAACTTTTGTGTACACTCATTGGGCTGGGAATGGAGCCCAAAATCACTTTGTTGCATCTATGCAAGGAATAAGCAAAGCAAAACATTCAGAAGAGTAGTTCATCGAGCGCGAATATAATCATTGATGTACTTCTCTCTAAGACCTTTTTCCTGGCACAAAATTGTTCAGACCCTGCCTCGCAATTTTTTTTTCTCAAGGAGGAATTCCTCATGTAGCTGGATGTGTTGTCGATACCATGATAGATTTTGATTCACCAATTTTTTTCAATGCATATTTGATCTTAATAAACAACAATTTACGATCAACATTTGCAACTTTTCAACATACAAATTCATTGCAAAGTTTTATTTTAAATTGGTGAAACACTATTTAAAAAAAGTTTAAATAATTTAAAAGTGAAATATCAGTTTTTTTCATTCGACAAATCGGTCAAAATAGCACGAACTCAAGTTGCCTTTGAAAAAAGATTTTTTTCGGTCCCAATTTCTGAAACTCGTCTTGAGCTTCATTCTATTTTTTTTAGCACAAGAAATGTGATTTTTCAATTTGACTTACACTAAGTTTGAACTTAGGTGCCGCGTTTGAATGCCGGTTATAGCTATCAGCAAAATCCATCAGCAGAATTTTTGTTTTTGAACATGTTACAGATTTATTTTTAGCAAAATATTGATGCAATAAGATGAATCCTATATCCAAGTATTTTTTTTTTTCAAAAAGAAACAATGCATTTAAAGTTTTATTAAATTTATAAATCCATTTTAATTTTTTTAATGATAAAATTTCATTTTACTGAACAGCTGACTGCCAAAAGCCAAACAAAATTCCATTTCGTTTTACTGTTCCAATTTTTTACTGTTCCGACCACATCATTAAAAATTTTACTGATGAAAGCAACAGTAAACAAATTGTCTGAGGCGCGAAGTTCGATGTTATGATAGAAAGAAAATAATATTTTAATTACGTAAATTTACTGATTGCTATAAACGCTCATCAGTAAAGCATTTCAGATTCCTCCTGTTTCAAATTTTACTGATGGATTTAACTGATAGCTGTAACCGGCCCCTTATGTCATCTTTAGGAAATACCTTCGAGTTTATTGACATTTTCAAATACCATCATGGTCACTCATACTTTCGCTTACATATTATTATTTTTATGCAAACAAAATTAGGAAATATAAGTTTGACATTTAAAACAGTAACGAAAAAGTTTACTTTTCAAGTAAATTTTCTTTGGATCCGTCAGAACTCTAATGGACAACACTTATTTAAGAAAAAACTAAAACGCTTTTTCCCAACATTATTTAGCAGGGATGATGATCAAATTGTAGACATGTGCATTCAAGAGGACACAAGCGTTCACAGGGTTTTCTCAAAACCCACCTCTCTCTATCAACTCCTACTCTCACCTCCCCGTGGTGAACATCGGGTGCCTAGTACCTCAACTGGAGATTGGGTTCCAACCCCAGTGGAAAGTTGTTGGTGGCAGCAAACGAGAGAGGGGGGGGGAGAGGTGCGTCCACTAAGGCACCTCTCCTTATCCAGACGGCAGCGGAGGAATTCATGAGATGGAATCAACGGTGACGTCTACAGTTCCAGTAAGGTTGAACTACTTAGTGAACACCTTATAGGGCTTCTACGACTTATTCGGAGCCCAGGCCTATAAGGAGCGGTTTATCCGGCTCCCCGTCCTTGGAGTTATACTAAGGATCTGACCCTCCAGGTTGGGGGTTGTACCGTCGGGGTGACTTCCTGACCACTTAAAAATCTCATAGTTGCGAAGCACCAACAAGCTTCGGATACGGACGGATTTACTGTTGACAACCTAAGCAAACGAATTAAGGACAACGAACTTCGGATATGCACGTGGAATGTTAGGTCCCTTAACAGACCACGTGCAGCCGAAGAATTACGGAGGCCCTAGACTGCTATAAAGCAGACATCACCGCCATCCAGGAAATACGATGGGATGGGCCGGGCAAAAAGAGGATGAAAAACTGCGATATTTACTATGGTGACTGCTACCGAGAAAACCAACAGCGCTTATTTGGATGCGGCTTTGTCATTGGAGCCAGACTTAGGCAACAAGTCTTGAGCTATAGGTGCATCAACGAGCGCCTCATTACCATCCGCATCAATGCTAAAGTTGGCAACATTAGCCTGATATGCGCGCACGCCCCCACAGATGAAAAGGATGACAACACCAAAGATATGTACTTCGAGCTCTTAGACAAAACATATGAGCAGTGTCCTAGCTACGATATTAAAATTGTCCTGGGCGATTTTAATGCTAAGCTAGGAAGGTAAGACATCTTTGGTGGAATAATCGGGAAAAACAGCCTGCACGACAACACTTCCGACAACGGATTCAGGCTCAAAGATTTTGCTGCGGGCCGAAATGTCATGGTAGCCAGTACGCCACACCACAAAGGAACTTGGCGATCTCCTTTCTGTCTGTGTAAGATTACACTCAATTCAATTTGATTGAATAATTTCAGATTCGAATTTTCAAAATTAATTGTTGCCATTGTGAAATTTTAAATTAGTTGTCATAAAATATCTAAATAAAAGTATTAAATGGGCTGTCAGTCACAAGAATGTCTTTTTTCAACTATTTAAAAAAAAGCTAACTTAGAAAATGTTCTAGTCGTTTGCGTAAGCGTGTCTGAAGAATGACCATCACATTTTTGTTTTCAAAGCTTTTTAGCTATAAATTTGACTTTCAACTTACCTACATAGATAGAATTCGTTAATTTTTATTGTCATTTATCAAAAATCTCCTCAGCCGATTCCACCAGCAAACTATTAATATGATCTATATATTTCAAGGTTCCTAAAAGTGTACATGTTTTGTGTTTTATTAAATATTTTATCAACTGTAAGAAACTTATCTTGAAGCTTTTCTTATTTAAAATACAGAAATTAAAATTTTCTAAAGGTAGTTATTACCCCCATTTTTATTTTAAAAAGAAAGTTGAACAAATTTTAAATGGACCGTACCTAAATACAACGTGTGAACATTCCTTGTGTCTTTTTGGTGTAAATCGTGAATACTGCGCACACGGCCTTAAGACTATAATAAAAAGCAGAAACATAAAAATCTGTCATCTCCTCGACTTCCATCTTCCCTTGATGATAGACAGAGATATATGTATCTTAAAACTTGTAAGTAGAAACTTATCATATTCCTTACTCCACCGCGAAGAAGACTTTGAGAACAAACAGAACAGCATTAACAGAAACAAATAGATACATAAGTTCTCTCTCAAAAGTAGCCAGTTGAGTTGATCAATGATCATTTGTCATTCGCTCCTCAATTTTTTACTTGATCGTTCAGTATAGAAAAAATAATAAAGCTCTGATGTTCTTGACCGGGTCTTTACGTAAAATAAATTAATTATTAAAGTGATAAAATTAACAAGATAAATTTATGTTTTTTTAAAATGTAATACAAATTTATTGAATGTGTTTAAATTAAATGTGTTTTCGTATTTTTTCGCTAAAATTTACGGTCATAACAAAAATAATTTGAAATATTATTGGAAAGACAAGTAAGTTAAATTAAATATTATTATGAGCTTATGTAAAAGTAATTATTTATTTTAAAGTTATAACAATTGGAAAATGTTCTTATATAGCTTTAAGAAATTTAACAATTACAAATGAGTTTGTCAAATGTTTAAAAAAGTTAATGCATTCAAACTGACAGCTGCCCAAATAAAGGGCTGATCAAAATGAAACCTCTTTGTGAAAAACCTTATAAAATGTCCCTGTTGACGTTAAGGTAGGAAATGTTCTTGATGCTCACAAAATGCCTGAATAACGTCGTCTTTTAAAACGTAGCTTTATCTCGATTTCTTGTACAAATTTATAAATAATTTTGCAATTTAATATTTAAAAATTTGTTCTATGGTAGAATGGAGTTTTAGATTATCTTCAAATTTCGTTTAAAGAATATCGGGTGAGTCAAACAAATGCAACACTGAAAGTGGAGACTCTTTGGGAAAATCAAGTGCTATCAGAATGAAGTACCAACTGATTCAACTACATCATGTTAGCTAGTCTCACAATGGGCCTGCAAATAACTTTATTTAGCAGAGGCTAGATTAACAGAACCATAGGATTGTCAGTTTAGTAAAGAAAAGAAATGATATAGTTAAGCTGGCATTGAATATCTGAACCCTTCTCAGATTTCGTCAAAGAAGTTACAAAGTTTGTTTCACACACACCAACGACTTATTAAGTATTTTAAGTCATTCAAATCTTTAAGTCTACCTCCCGAAGATCGGTTATCAGTTTGCTTATTTAAAGCAGTAGCCATTAATGAATCAAGACATTTCAAAAAGGATTGATTTCTAGAAACTTCTAATGAATCTCTTGAGAGAAAAATTGCGAATCAGTTTAACTGAAAGAGCTGGCCAATACTTTTAAATAGAGATCTTTTATTGTATACAAAGACTAAGACCGCTGGCGCTGCTCAGATTACAAATTTCGAAACTCCAACTATAGAAAGACCTGGAATTATTACTAGCTTGAATTATGAAAATCTTCAAAACTACCTCCGAAGAGCTATAGACTCAGTGTGGTTACGTAAATATATATGTATGTAGAAGATATTGTTCTAGTTAGTGTCATTTTACAGTCAGATTTGGTATAAATGATTTTGCAGATCATCAACCCACCGTTAAATCTCAAACTTAATCTCTGTCTGCTTTGTCTTTTGATGGGTTATTATTTTGTATTCAAAATATATTGAAATGCCATAGAACAAGAAAAGAACTTTCGATTGATGTGAATCGAAAAAAACTGAATTTTGATGAACATTTAAAAAATATATGAAGTTAATTTTTGCATGTGTTGAAAAAAAGTAAAACATTCTAGAATTTCTAGAGTTCCAAAAACAAGAAATTCTGTTTTTGTGTGGAATGTCTGATTCCCAACGAAAATAATTATATATATTTGTATTTTTTGAGTGCTTTTAATCTAATCTACTAAAAATGTTACCAAATGAAGTACTGTTTTATTTTTTTAGTTATTCAAAAGTTATAGTATATTTTAATTAAAATGAGTTTGTCAATTGTTTTCTGTTTATACCAGTTTTCCCCCTACAAACACTTAGACCACATTTTTCAATGCAAGCTATGAGTATTAGTATTTCATGGGAAAAAACTCTTGAGTGGAATTTTGATCTTTGGTTTTAGTAAATAACGATTTTTTTTCGTAAGAATTCTTTGGAAAAAAGTTACTAACAATATAATAAAAATCGGATGAAAACACATGTTTTTAAATTTTACTAAACAATTCAAAACATTATTGGCTTATTACTTTCTTTAAGAATTTCAGCATAAAATTTGTATTTTTCCTTATAAACTGATTTAAAAAAATTTCCTCCATTTGATATAGAAACAAAAATTAATAATCTATTAAAAACTGTAACGTACTTTTTCTCAGTGTGCTGAAACAAGGTTTTGGTATAGTTGTATTTTCAAAATAGACATCCTTTAAATTCGAAAATAAATTAATATAACTGTTAAAATATATGTTAGAGCCCATTTACGTTGAAAAATATATTCAATATCTCTTATGCGGTTTTTGAAATATGAATTCAGAAATATTTATGATAAATTATGCTATAAAAACTGACAAGCTTTATTTGAAACTTAGAAGCGCACTCTAACATAGCATTTCAACCCGTTTTTGTCTAATGTGTTGCAAGAATGCAAAAATACCTATATTCAGCGAATAACGCCATTTTGAGATGCTGAGTCTTCCCTAACTCACCTCACCTTATCGCTTCTTTAAATTAACTAGGTTTTTTATGTCTTAAAGATACACAAACAGTAGTTAGGCATGCTTTTGAATAATATTTAAAATAAACTGTCGATACCTCTTATGTATATTGATTCCCCATAGTATTTATTTTTAAAGATCTGGGCCCTGTTTCAGCAAACACTTTTCATTTTGAAATTTTGCACTTTTACTTTGCAAAATACGTTTCACCAAACTCAAATTCGCAAAGTGCAAAAGTGTTTTCTGAAAAATGAAAAGTTTTGTTATTTTGCAAAGTATTTGTTCTTTTTGTTTCACCAAACAATGAACTTTGCAAATTATATTTAGAATTTTGAAAAGTTTTTAGTAATAGGCTAAGATAAATTTTTGTTTGCAAATAGAAGGTTGTTTTGAAAAGTTCTGAAAATCTTATAAAAAAATAAATTAACCGTTTTGAAAATGAATAAGTAAATAAAAGTTAACAAGACAATGGACATAGGATATTTTGTTTTTAATTTTGACGAATTTTCCAAAGAATAGGAATTCTGAATTTTAAGGTTAATGCGTTAAAAATGTTTGATTTTGTAGAGGTTTTTTAATCCATTGACATCGTAACCATCCTTCAATTGAATTTATTAGTTTATTGCAAAATAAAAACGTTTATTTTGAAAAGCAGTTGTACAATACATAAATTATACAAAAAGAGGCTGGGATGCGACCCACACTGATAAATTCCCATCCCGTCTGTCGATTTGTCTTGCTTAAAAGGTTTGTAGGTTATTAAATGTTAAAAAGTCATCAGTTGAATTATTCTAAGAAAATACAAAAATACCAACAATATTTTGCATATGATAAAAGAGTTTCATTTCAAAATCTATTTTGGTTAACGAGATTTTTATTCGAAAATATTTCTAAAAAGATTGTATTTCTTCTATAAGCAAATACAAATTGGTTGAATGAAATTAATTTAAAGTCAATATCTTCTATTATTCACGAGATATAGAGAACCGTACTATTTTTGAGTACTATTTTTTGTAGATTTTAATTTTTTATAAAAAATTGTTGGATTTTTATAAAAAAAAATTACCGAATGTCGAAAACAATAGTTTCTGTGCGATAAAATTTTGAAAAGATATTTGAGTCGAAAATCAATTTTTACCAACTTATTGTATTGTACCCGTAGCGTGATGGTTAGTGCGTTGGACTGTCATGGAAGGGGTCTTGGTTCAATCCCTGCCTGTGCCACCTAACTTTTTTCACGGGTACTGCCTCTTGCGAGGAATTGACAAATCCTCCAAGAGTAATTCTTGTCATGAAAAGTGCTTTCTCAAATTAGCCGTTCGGATTCGGCATATAAACTGTAGGTCTCTTCCATCTCTGATAACATTACTCGCACACAGGAATGGTTGAGAGTTGTAACTCACTAGGCCCTGGTTCTTCATGGACTGTTGCGCCACCTAATTTATTTATGTTATTTAGTATTGTTTTTTTAGGTTTTTATTTTTTGCAAAAAAAACTGTTAATTCGATTTTTCTCAAAATTTTACTGAATATTGACAACAATATATTTTACAACATAAAGTTAGTTAGAACACAATATATTATGTTTTTGAAAAGATATTTGAGTCGAGTCAATTTTTACCAACTTTTAGTATTTTTTTTAGGTTATTATTTTTTGTACAAAAAACTGTCTATTCGATTTTGCTCAAAATTTTACAGCATATTGAAAACAATGTTGCTTATTACAAAAAATTATTTTAAAGCCAATATCTTAAAGTCTTGAAAATATTTGAGTTGAAAATCAATTTTTACCAACTTTTATTAATTTTTGTTTATTTTTTATTTTTTTTTTGTAATAAAACTGTCAATTCGATTTTTTTCAAAATTTTACTGAATGTTAAAAACATTATTCTTCGTTGCACAAAATTATTTTGGAGATGAATTAGAAATTTTAGTAGCATTTCTTAAAAGTTTTTATTTCTTATATAAACGAATGCAATTAATTTGAAGTCAAAATCTTCTATTACGAGATATCGAGAACCGAACATTAATTTTTACCAAATTTGCGTACTATTTTTTGTAGATTTTATTTTTTTTATGAAAAAACAGACTGTTGGATTATAAAAGAATTACTGAATATCAAAACAATGTTTTCTGTGAGATAAAATTAGTTTCAAGCCAATATTTTTACTTTTTAAAAAGATTTTTACTAAGTTTTAGTATTGTTTTTTTTTAGGTTTTTATTTTTTGGAAGAAAACTGTCAATTCGATTTTTCTCAAAATTTTACCGAATGTTTAAAACAATATTTCTTATAAAATAAAATTAGTTTGAACCCATAATCTCAAATTTTCGAAAAGATATTTGAGTCGAAAATCAATTTTTACCAACTTTTAGTAAATTTTTTCAGCTTTTTTATTTCTTGTAAACAAAAGTGTCAATTTGATTTTTCTCCAAAATTTTACAGAATATTGAAAACAATATTTTTTTACTATAAAATTAGTTTGAAGCCATAATATCAAATTTATGAAAAGATATTTGAGTCGAAAATCAATTTTTACCAACTTTTAGTAATGTTTTTTTTTAGGTTTTTATTTTTTGTAAAAAAATGTCAAATCGATTTTTCTCAAAATTTTACTGAATGTCAAAAACAATAGTTTTTATAAGATAAAATTAGTTTGAAGCCAATATCACAAATTTTTAAAAAGATATTTGAGTCGAAAGTCAATTTTTACCAACATTTATTATTTTTTTTTGTATTTTTCTTATTTGTCGTAAAAAAACTGTCAATTCGATTTTTCTCAAAATTTTACCATATGTTAAAAAAATTTTATCTTTGTTGCACAAAATTATTTTGGAGATGAAATCATTTTTTGTTCATACATTTTTCGAGGTGACCAATGTTTTTTTTTTTTTTTTTTTTTTTTTTTTTTTTCATTCAGTGCAGTGATACAGTATACACCTATAGCGGAAGAAATTTAGAAATAAAAATCAACCCCTAAATTAAAAGGCTAAAACTCAGGTATACCTACGGGCTACCTGCGCTAGTCAAGTAATCACCCTGATCTTTTCCACGAATAAAGGTTTTTTTAAAAATATTTGTTTGTTTAAATCAGTGTTATAAAATAAAAAAGTGAAAGTTAAGCCAGAAATGGGCGAACCATTTAATCCGGAGGCAGCGCTTGCTTCGTTAGAAGAATTGCTAACCAGGATAGCCACGCACCTAAGTCCCGAATACAGTCAGAGGCTTAGTGAAACTATCGGCAAATTCTTACCTGCCACCATCAACGAACCAAGCAAGGACAATGACGAACTGGAATCCGAGGAAATGGAAAGCGATGCTGACAATTCTGAATCCCCATTGCCAGGTCAAAAAAGACGGAAATCATCATCCAAAAAGGACAACGTCAAACGCCCTCAACTGGATGTCGAAGCACCATTAACAACGACAGTAGCACCACCTATACCAAAAGCCACCAAACAGCAGCCAAAAAAACTAATCCAACCACCAAAGGAACCAGCCACAACAACAACAACCGACACTCAGTCACCGCCACCCAAACCTAAAGACAACACCGCCAAATCTTCAGGAATGCCACCAATTTTCGTGTTTTCTGGAAACATCGCTGAAATAAGCAGACACTTCAAAGGAACAAACCTCAGCATGACCTTCAAGAACCGTAACACAAAATCCACCATCATCAACGCTGGAAACAGAGAATCTTTTGACGCCGTCAAGAAGTTTTTGCTGACAAGCAAGATACAATTCAACACTTTCACGCCAAAGGATGACAGGAAAAACCTGCTTTTGTTAAAGGGTATCCACCACACGTACGCCGCCATCGAAGTAGAAGAAGAGCTGAGGATAGAGGGACTGCCAGTAATAAAAGTGTCACCCTTCAAAGCAAAGAAGGCCCAAGGAAAGGTGTACAACAACTTCGTTGTGGAATTAGCAAAGTCCATCGACATCAATGAGGTCTACACAAAGACTCGCATTATGAACCAGAGTGTCCATTGGGAGAAGCTAAAATCCAACGACATCGTTCAGTGCCATAAGTGCCAACGCTTTGGACATGTGGCCACCAACTGCGGGCGGGACTTTGTATGCGTTAAGTGCAAGGATAAGCACGAACCAGGACAGTGCCAGCGCAAAGAAAACACTGGGTTGGACGTATGGTGTGCCAACTGCCAAAAAGCTGGACACCCTGCCAGCTTTAAAGGCTGCCCAACGCTAAAGGCTCGCCTGACAGAAAGGAACAGGCTATTGGCGGAGAAGCGTTCTCACCAAGAGTTTGCTGCTAAGTCAGCTTGCTTGGTTACTCGTCCGGCAATCAGCTATGCAGCAATGGCGAAAAGAGGCCCACCAACCAAACCAGCACCAACAAAGGCACAACAAGTCACAGGAACTTCAGCCAAGATGACCGCACCAAGGATACCAGCAAAAACAGGACCAACCAAAGCCGCAGCACCAGTAAACCTCAACAGCGAAGTCCAGAGAATATTTGGTTCCGACCTGCTCACGGTCATGGGAAAAGCTAGGAGTGCGGTTCCACCAAATTACTCTCAGCTCAGCGATGGAGATAAGTCCGTGGCACTGGCCACCTTCTTGTTCCAAATATGCAACTAAAGAAGCTCCGCATCCTGACGTATAATGTAAACTCATTATACAGCCTTGATAAGAGGACGTCATTCAACATGTTCATGAAAAACAACAAACCGGACATCGCTCTTATAAGTGAAACAAATGTTACCCGAAAGAACAATATTAACATCGTAGGATATAAGACCTTCCGACAGGACAAAGGTCAGCACGGAAGAGGCACAGCCATCTACTTGAGGGAAAAGATCTCTTTCAGCACCAGCGAAATTATCATCCCAGGCCTTCAAACAAGCGAAGCTACAGCGGTCCAGATAGATCTAGGACAAGGAGAAAAGTTGACAGTAATCGGCGTTTACTTCAAATGCGGTTCCTATAAAGTAAACATCCATGGCGACCTCAACATACTCAACAGTGTCTTAAAACAAACAACTTACGGTCTAATTGGTGGCGACTTCAATGCAAGACACCACAGGTGGCAGGATACCGCTATCAGTGCTGAAGGCAAATTCATCGTCGACTGGTTGGACCTTCACAGCGATGAACATTCTCTGGTTGTAGTGTCGCAACCAAAGCCAACCTTTCCAAGAACTCCATCAACTTTAGATTTTTTCCTATCAACTTCTAATTTCATTTATATTCTTCCAGAAATCAGCAACTTCACCTGTTCAACGGTGCCCAGCGACTCTGACCACGAAGCAGTTCTGCTTTCGATAAAACTCAATCAGCCAGCCATCCTAACTGCGAGACCCCAAGCAGACTACATAAATTATAAAAAACTCAACGTCGAGAGATTGCAGAGGCATATCGAGCAACACTTGGTACTTCCTCCTGCCAACAGAAACCTCCAGAATAATGAAATCGATGGTGCCGTCGAAATTCTGGAAGCGACAATCGGCAACGCTCTTGACGTTCAAAAGGTTCCCATGACATCCAAAGATAGGTACCAACATCTCCCGGAATATGTACAAAAGTTGTATTCGCACCGACAAAGGTTGAGGAAAAGGCTACAGAGAATTCACCAGAGAGAACTCAACACAGTGAATCGGGAATACCAGACAGTGAAAAGCGAACTCGATTGTGTTAACATCATGTTCCGGAACTCTATTCGACACCACAATGACAAATCTCTCAAGAAGAGATTGCGAGAAATAAAACCCGGACCAGACGCCTTCAAAGAAATCAACCGCTTTATAGGAAGAAATAAACCACTACCGGAAGTCATGATGGACAACACCACTGAGATTACATCGTTGGATGACAAAGTGGAAGCCTTTGCCAAACACTTCGAAGGCAACTTTACCCCCAACCCTCCGTCTAGCCCACTTTTCATCAACGAAGTGAATGATTCCATCCAACAAACTCTGGCTCCCACTCTAGAGAGAAGTATATTCAACGAAACCAACCTGGCAAATAACCCAACTGACAACCCATACTTGAGCACTTCAGAGGAAATATGTGAAATAATAAACCACGGCAAACCAAAGAAGTCAACAGGGCCGGATGGGGTTTCTAACTTCATCCTGAAGAAGCTACCGCAAGCAGTGTTTATATTCCTGACAATCGTCTTCAACAACTGCCTCAACAACGACTACTTCCCCCAAAAATGGAAAACTGCTAAGATCGTGGCAATTCCCAAGAAAGGAGATCGGAATTATATTTCTAATTACAGGCCCGTATCTCTCCTGAGTAACATCAGCAAACTCCTGGAGGAAATTATATTAAGGAAACTGAAAAAATTCTGCTGTGAAAACAGTATAATTCCTGACATGCAGTTTGGTTTTCGGGAAAAACACTCGACGCTGCATCCTTTGATGAAGTTTCAACACGACATCACCACAGCTCTTAATAGCCATTGTGTCACCGTTGGATGCCTTCTGGATGTTGAGAAAGCATTTGATAGCGTATGGATTGAAGGCCTTATCCATAAACTTCACATGCTGGGCTTTCCAATCGCACTAATAAGAATTATTTTTTCTTTTCTCTCTTCCAGAAAATTCTATGTACAATTGGAGAAATGCAAATCGTTAATGAAGAACATCAGGGCTGGAGTTGCCCAAGGATCGAAGCTCGGCCCATTTCTATACAGCATCCTGACATCTGACCAACCTAACCCCGTCAACTGCGAGAACCTTCTATATGCCGATGATTCCTTGACTTACTGCTCCTCAATGTCACCACATATAGCTGTGAAGAAAGTAGAAGAACACATCCACCGTCTCTTTGACTTTTACCATAAATGGGGTATTAAAATCAACGCAGCAAAGTCGGAACTCATCTGCTTCAGAAGGCCGTCAACTGTCGTCCGTAGAAGATCGCAAAAAGCGACAATATGCAGAAACCTGAAGTTGAAACTCCCAGATGGATCGTCACTTTCAGCCAAGAGGACCGTCCAGTACCTGGGAATTTATTTCCACGAGCTATTAAAGTTTAACCCACACGCCCAGAAAGTTCTTAGGAAAGCCAGCTGGGCCTTTCATCGTGTCCATCCATTGATGAAGAAGAGCAATGGACTAAGTCAACAGACCAAAATCCTGATGTACAAACAACTGCTGAGACCAGTCATTGGATACAGCTTTCCCGTTTGGTATACCATCTCCAAAACGGCCATGAAGCAGCTAAAAGCTTTCGAAAGAAAGATCCTAAGAATCTGCACTGGGCTTGTCTTTGACAGGGAGCGTCAAAAATACTTTAAAAACGACAGAATTTATTCTGAAGCGAGAATAAATACATTGGACAACTACCTACTACTCTTGGCTAAAAAGTTAGTAGGTAACTCATCTAGCCACCCGAACCAACTAATAAGAAGGATGACAACCCAACAGCGACTGCCAGAGCCCATGTACCTTAGCGTCATGGACATTATGGATGATAACATAATTCAAGTCAACAACGAAGATGCCGTTGCATTCTACGCTGACCCGAGTCAGCCCACCGACGTGGCTAAACAAGCCAACAACCCTCTAACCAATCAACAAATCCAACAAATGACAACCGGGAAGGAACACCCCGAGGATAACCAAGTCAACCGACTTTTATTTTTAGAACGCCATACATATTAAACAATATTTTAATTTAAACTTAAGCCAATATATAAAGTTAGGCCCCCTATGTGCCAACAAAATATTTTATTCTAAGACAATGTATCTATTTAATCTTAAGACTATCCAATTGTATATATAAAAGTTCAATAAACAAATCTTTGTATGTTTGTCAGGTGAAATTAATTATTTAAGTAATCACGTTACAAAAAATGCCATTCTAATTTTAGGGAATTTAATTTAGGAATTAAGATCAACAAACCTTAACATTGAAGAAAATACAATGTTTTTTTTAAAGTTTTTTTTTGATTTATAAAAAAAACCGTTAGTTGTATTTTTTTTCCAAAAATATATTTGTTTAGTATAACGTCATAATATATAACATAAAATTTAATTCAACTTGCTTGCGTTATTGGTTCGTGAGATATTTTGGGTAAACCAAAATTTTCACCTTTTTTTAAATTGCTATGGTATAAAAACCACCCAATCAATTTTTTGGATAGTCCTTTTTACATTGCAGACAGCATTATTAACTGTATAACAAAATTTATATAAAGTCGATATCTCTACTGGTTCTTGAGCTATGGACGACGAAAAAAACTTCGCTAACGTTCGGACGTACGTGTTGAAAAAAATGTGAAACATTTTAGAACTACCAGAAATCCCAAACAATAACTTGAATACTTACATTATACTCATATGTCGAAAAATAGAGGTTTTTAAGTTAGAAATTTACAAAGACTAACGTTTTTGTTCAAGTTCAAGAACAATACAAACATCAATTTTACGTTTACACAATCAACAATTACTTAGGGCAAACAATTATTTTATTTTTCAGACAGTTCTAGCTTTTCCCTATTTTTTTCTTAAGAAAATCAAATATATACGTAATTCAAAAATCAGCCTTGGGAAAATAAAAAGTTTTCTCAGAATTTCAACAAAATAACGTTCTGTTTTTCGATAGCTGCTATCATACCAAAATGATAAAACAAATAGCCCGCCCTTTCAACAATTAAATAAATAGGTAGGCAAGAAAATTTCAAATTGAGTAAATTAAAAATTTAACAATTTGCTCTTTTGCAAAATAAAATTCCAATTTCAAGTGTCCAATTAGTTCAAAACCAAGTTGTGAGCTTGGAGGTGTTTTTTTTTTGTATAAATTTGTTCTTATTTCTATTTTTCTACATTTTTGAAATCAGTCAACGAAATCATCATTCGACCATAACGTCAAAATATCATTTTCTATCCCGTGCTTTAGCTCTCCGTAAAACACCACTCCTATACAACATCAACTTCCTCTTAACACATTAATTAAAAACTTTTATTTTCTTAAATTCTCAAAGAATTTTTAATTAAGTGCTTACTTTTTAAAGAACCCCAACCCAACAACAAGAAAACAGAAAAAAATATACTATTTGTTAATAAAATGTAAAGTGAAACCTTAAGGTTGATATTCGTTTCGTTTTTGTGTGACATTTTTTTATTTTGCTTCTGAATTTCGACTTTTTCTTTAAATCGTATTTACTCAACCAATGTTAGAGGAAAGGTAGCTAAATATTTTCTTTTTGGTAAGGACACGGTCTTGAGGGAAAAATTACATACATTTTTATAGAAAATAAAAATAAACTGAAAAGGAAAATAAATACAATTTTTATTTATATTTTTTCAACTTCAACACTTACCACCGCCACCACCTCCACCATCTTTCCACTCTTCCACCCCGTAATCAGGCAGAGCATTTGTGTCGAATTTATTCCTGTTCGGACGCTTGCCATCTATGTTTTTGTGTAATTGTATGGACGGATGACGACGGACCACGACGATGATGATGACGACAACGACAACGATGACGATGGATATTTGAAGTGTTTTTCAAGGATTTTTGCCAGGACGAATTTTATTCCAGATTTTTTTGGTTTGGTGTAATTTTGTATTCATCCACAGCAAGCAGCCGAAGAAAAAAGGATGAAAAAAATGGAAAAAATAAAATAAAATTTTCATGTCCAGGCGTAACCCATTCAGTGTTAAGAAAGGATACAAAAAAAAAGGACAAAAGGAACAAAATGAACAGAAAATCCCCAAACACCAATGTTGACGACGATGATGATGATGACGATGATGATGATCGCATACAGATGGAGAGAAATAAAAACATATTGAGTGAGGAAAAGTCCACGGACCCGGAACAGGAACCGAGGCAGACACGTTGAACCAACCAAACAAACGAGTACCAGGATCCCCAAAACAAAAACCCAAATAACAAAAAAAAGGGATAAAAATAATGTGCGGAAAACATTTGTTCTTATTAGTTAAATATACATGTAAAGTCATACACATAGATTTTGTTGTGTTTTTGAAACAGAACTCAAAAAACAGAAAAAAGTAAGTAAGTTTTGTGTGATAAGTGCAAGCTTTCAAATATTTTCCATTTTATTTTCCGCAACGAAATAAATGTTAAATAAAACAGAGAGAAAAAAAAACCACAACGGCCAAAGAAAGAAAAATCGAGGCAGACAAAAATAATTTCAAATAAGAAAAATCGCAAAAAAATATCCTGAAAATGTAAACTTTTTTTTGAAGGAGCGGAGCAGTGAGCGTAGGATAGCGCGAGAGCACCATAGCAATTTTTACTGTGCAGAAAATAGTACTATTGCGCTCACCACCCACCCTGCCCAATTCTCAGCGATATCCCTGCAGTTAGAAAGAATATTTTCCTTCGGGGGCTTGCCTTTGCGTGGCGTAAAAGGAAGCAAACAAAATAAAGGACGAAACGAACAAACAAAGGTACACGAACTAAACTGACTGTGTGTAGTGTAGGAAGAAGAAATAGAGAAAACAAATGGACTTTGGAAATTCAATTTACTTAAAATAATATCAAATTTACTTCAAATAAATTGATATTTATTTTTGAATTTGAATTCTTTATATTTAAAAATAGTTCTTTGTATTTTTTGAAGTTATTTTCAACCTACAGAAGGTTAAAAGGAGCCCCAGAATACATTTTTCATTTTTACTGTTCAGAATGCTTTTTTTTGATTTGAAATTATGAAACAAATGATATTTAAACAACTTATAACCTTTTTATAATTAAGGCAGTGGGTGCAGTAGTGGCTTACAATACAATTGTATCTATACCTTTTAACAACCGTTCTTGCAGTAATATGTTAAATATTGTCGGCTTCATGTCATAGTTACTGTCTTTTGTACTTAAAGTTCAAGCTTGAAATAATTCACATTTCAATAAAATTTATTACAAACAGTGAGAAAATCAAAACTCAAAACATTGAATTGTTGGGTATTTATCGTACAGACTTGATTTGACATTGACAGCTAACAACTTGTTCTTAATTTCAAATACAAAAAATGAGTTTCGTGGACAACGGTTTTCTATACCAAAAGAAAATAAATTCTATCTTTCACTTAAAATTATAAAAAATGTTTCCAATATTGGATTGGAATTGATGATTTTTATAACTTCTATTTATTATTAAATTAAAAAATCTTTATTTTTTAACATATTATTAATATTCTTTTTGTCATTTTTAATGAATAGTTGAGTTTAGCGGTAGTACCCTTAAGAGTGATGGTTTCTGCGTAGGACTGTCATGCCAAAGGCAGACGCAGAGGGTTCAAATCCTGCTTGTACCAACTAAAATTTTTTTCACTAGGTCTCAACTGACTGTTTATTTAGTTGAGTTCAGCAGTTCAGACATAGTTCTCAAAAGATTCGTTTAATTCGTTTAAAGGCTCATGTCTACTCAGTTAGTGACAATGCCACTCTACAACGTTAACTTTGTCCACTTAAAACCAAAGCATTTCATATTTTTTGTTTGCGTTCTAAAAGTCTTGATTTGTGCAATGTGTATATATTTTTTGTAGATTGAGCGTTAAGTCATTCTTATACAGAAAATTAAGAACCATTGTAAAGCTGACTTGAGTGGCAAAATCTTAATGCAAATCTGTTGATAGAATACCAAGTTTATAATTTAAACTTACTTCATGAAATATTGTTTGTTTTAAATATTCATTCGTTTTATTTGTTATTAATTATTCATGTAATTAGCAAAGCCTTCAAAATGGTATACCCAGGCGTATACGTAATAATTATATCTATATACTTTTAATTTTCTTTTGTTTTATGCTGTAACTTTTGAACGGTAAATGCTAGAATTTGTAGATTATAAGACTTGATATAAAATAGCTTTGGATTTTTTTGTCTACGAGGAAGAGTTCAGAAGTCTCAGTCTCTCAGTGGTTTCAAAAAATGTCAGGTGCCAAAAATATCGATTTTTCTCATATTCTTACACAATTTTGAAAACTCAAATGCTGATTAATTGATTTTAGTATTATAATAAACCGGCATGTTATTTTGTTTTGTTTACCTTTTATAAGAAACTTGCACGCATTGCTAAAACCTCTATAGACAAGAGTATCACGTAAATATCATTTTCATTGTAATTTATAAAAATAAAATTAATTCTCGGTTTATCAATAGTATTTCATTTTAAAATTAATTAGAATCTGAACATTTTTTGACATTTAACCATATCAGTAGAATTCTGTTTAAAATCATTTTTGATTCTAGGAATTTTAGTTCTCGGTTGAATGGAACTCAGTTATTCTGTGTTTTTTTGCTATTTTTGTAGCATCCCGTAGTCAATTCTGAATTTAATATTCTGACATTTTACAAACAAAATAAAAAATAAGCATTTATGTATGTACATATGTATGTATGTACATGTTTTTTTTTTTTTAAGAATTAAAGGTTCACATTCTCACTTTTTTTGAAATAAAAATTGTGTTGTGTTTTGTTTGGATATCATTCAATTGAATATATATATTAATTACCAAGCTGACAAGCATTTACCTTTCAAAAGTTAAGCTAAAAACCGGTATTTGCGACAAATAACCTTTGTAACTTTATGACCACTTGGTATTTTTGGGGACCTATTGTCTCTTGTTAATAACGATATCTTCGTCCTCTAGTCCAATTTTCATCGAAATGGGAATTATTCTTAGGTTTGAAGAATTGTAAGTCTATTTTGACTTAACTGGCCAAAAACAAATAGTCCAAGAGCCCAGGGCCACCAGACGTTACTTATTTTCTAAGTAACAAAATGTATCGTACAGAATAGTGTTAGTGTATACTATGAATGTATACATACTTGCTAGCATGAGCCGGCGGCCAATTTATTTGTACCAGGTACTAAAGGAGAATACAAAAATCTCTTACTTTTCTTAAAGTCTGAGTGAAAATTTTTGTATATTGTCACATATTGAAATACCTTCACCTATTAAGTAAATAGGTCATTTTCACCACACTTCTTGCTGTCTGTAAAGCAAACAGCAAGAGTGTTTCAGAGACTGTTGTTTAATCTCTTTCCAATATAATCTTCTGAAGAAGATAATACTGGAGAGATCAATTAATATCGTAAGCATAGATCGTAAAGTATTGTATGTAAATTAGTTCTTAAGATTATTTAAGTTAGTCGACTTTGTGTGTTCTTTATGTCAAGTATTATAACTCGCTTTACATTTAAAAATTTAAATAAGTTAATAAAAGTTCTAAAATAATTAGATGTGTGTTTCATTTAAATAACATAAATTGAAACCACATAACTGGCGCAGTCGGTTAACAAAAAAATCGGGTTGAGTAATAAAAAAAAAAAGAAAGACTTATTAAAAAATAAAAAATAGTTTCTGAAAATTAACCGAAAAATGTTACCGCGTCACGAAAAAACTGTACCAAAACATATTTGAAATTATATTTATACCCGTTTAATTTAAACTAAAAAATCAATAACAATTAATAAAAAAGCATAAAAAAAGGAAAAAAAACAATTATTATTGGAATATATTATTACGTACGTGATTTCAAAAAAAAATATTATAAATCGAAAGTACAGTCATTAAAAAGTGACGCTAGCATTTGAAAAACAACAACCCGTTATACATCGCGTCCCATTTCGCAAAGCTTGTTTGAATTGCATACAGAACAAAAAAAAATACATGAATGTTCGATAACAAGTGCATCAAACCAAGGCATCAAAAGCTTTCAAACAAAATCTAAATCAAACTTAGAAAAAAAAACAAGTTTCAAAATCAACGAACACTTATATAAGAAAACCAAACTCATAACAAAAGCTTTATTGAAAAAAAAAACAATTAAAATTACAAACCAAAAATCATTACAAACATTAAATAAAAAAAAAAAAAATATATAACTAAATATTATTCAAAAATACAATAAATTAAAACAATAGTGAAAAGAAAAGTTAAAGAGCTATTAATTCATAAATAAAAACAAAAAAAAAAACGACAACTTAATCTATATGAAGAGAAGACAACGGAGAGAAGCAGAACACAAAAACTGAACGAAAGTACACCAGCTGCTCTAGTGAGTTATATTTAAGCTTTATAATGGATAACTTCAATAATGTAGATAAGTTCAAAATAGTTTTAGATTTAATAAATAAAATTCCAGAATTCAATGGAAATTCAAGTGGTCTTGTTCATTTTCTAGACAGAGTGGATTCACTAGCACCTATTTTGTCGACATTTGACGAAGGTTCCTTAATTATTATATCATGTTTTTCTCAGGGATAAAATTGTTGGAAAAGCTAGAATTGAGCTTCAGAAGCATGGTAGAGTCAGTGATTGGACACAGGTTAAGGAAATCTTAAAAAATAATTTTGGAGAAAGACTTTCAACAGACAAATTATTAGACAAAATAAGATCAGCAAGAGTTACAACAAATATAGGAGATTTTTACAATACTATTAATTATTTTTTAAGTAGAATTAATAATGCTCTTCTACTTAACAATCAAAATGACGAGCTACTTATTGCTTCTAATAATAGAATTGCTTTAGATTCATTTAAAAATAATTTGCCCGAACCCACGAAATCTATTGTACTGAGTCGAAATCCAAAGTCGCTAAACCAAGCCTATAAAATAATTTTAGAAATAGATCATAAACATTTTGGACACACAAATTATTTTCAAAACCTTCCAAACATTTCTAGACAGGGCAATAACTATAATCAAACTTTTAGTAACGCAAACAACAGCCAAAATAACTTAAGAAACAACAATACAAACAATAGCAATTATAGAAATTATAACAACAACAATAACTATTCAAACTTAAGAAACAATACTAATACATATAACGACAATTATAGAAACAATAGCAATAACAATAATTATTCAAACTTTGGACACAATAATAATGCAAACAATAACAATAATAATACACATAGTTCATATTGGCAAAACAATCAAACATCACGACAAAACAGAAATAATAGTAATAATAGGTTCCAACAAAATCAAAATGACACCAGAAGTGACCAAACTATGCGTAGTAATAATAATGCACAAAGTGGTCAATCTGGTAGATCAAATAGGTATAGACCTCAAAATTCTAACACTGAACCCATGGATGTTACCCTAAATCAAAACCAAAATGATAGTTCGAATCAAAACCGGACAAATTTTTCAACAAACCGCCAAAACAATTACCCAATATAATCATAAAAAACCATTTAAGACCATTAAAATTTATTATTGACTGTGGTGCAGAGTACAGCATAATAAATAAAAATGTATGCAATCCAAAATGGAAAATTTCATCTGCAAATCATACTTTAAAAGTCAATGTAAATGTTCAGTATAGAATTCCCCTATTTAGCGAATTTAATAAAAACAATTATTTTGTAAATTTTTTGGAATTTCAATTTCATGAAAACTTTGACGGATTAATTGGGAATAATATTCTCATGGACTTAAACCCAATAATAGATTTTAAGAAAAGAATGCTTATTACTGAAAATGCTAGCATTCCTATATATTTCAACAAAGAAGAAGAGATATACGCAAATCATGTTTATCAAAACGAAGAAGTTTTAAATGTTTTTTGCAGTGAAAGCTTCATATCAGAAATTCCCAAAAATCTTTTCGCAGATCATTTAAATGACACTGACGTTTCAAAATTAAAATCATTGCTTAACAGTTTTAAATCAATTATTTATAAAGAAGGAGATGTATTATCATTCACAAATGAAATAAGACACAAAATAATAACAAAAAATGACATACCCATTTATAGCAAATTGTATCGTTATCCACAGATTCATTCAAATGAAGTAGACAGTCAGATTTCTGAGATGTTAAGGCAAAAAATAATTGTTCCTAGTAGTAGTCCCTATAATTCGCCCATTTGGGTAGTCCCTAAGAAGGATGATAGAAATGGACAAAAACAATGGTGAATTGTTGTTGACTACAGGAGATTGAATGCACAGACCATAGAGGATAGATTTCCTATGCCCAACATCGACGATCTATTTGACAAACTGGGAAAATGCAACTATTTTTCTACGATCGACCTGGTGAAAGGTTTTCACCAAATCGAAGTCGACCCAAATGATAGAGCAAAAACTGCATTTTCAACCAAAAGTGGACACTACGAGTTTCTGAGAATGCCGTTTGGTCTAAAGAATGCCCCAGCGACATTTCAGAGACTCATGAATCATGTTTTGCGAGATTTTATAAATAAAATTTGTGTCGTCTATTTGGACGATATTCTTGTTTTTTCAACAAGTTTCGATGAACATTTACAATCCCTTAAAAATATTTTTCAGAAGCTCAAAGATAGTAATTTAAAAATACAAATAAACAAATGTATTTTTGCTGACTTATCAACTAACTATTTAGGCCACGTTATAGTAAATAATGGGATAAAACCAAATGAAAATAAAGTTAAATCTATAACAGAAATGAAACTTCCTTCAAATATAAAAGGTATAAAACAATTTCTTGGTATAACCGGTTATTACCGGAAATTCATTAAGGATTATGCTAAAGTCGCATATCCAATGATCAAGTACCTAAAGAAGTCTGAGAGATTCAAAATTACTGACCCTCAATACGTTAAATCATTTAACACATTAAAAATCTTACTAACGTCTGATCCTGTCTTAAAGAGTCCTGATTTTTCAAAAAAATTCGTTCTCACCACAGATGCCTCTAGTTATGCTCTTGGAGCTGTACTAAGCCAAGACAACCACCCAATTTGTTATGCTTCTCGCACCCTCAATCAACACGAGTTAAATTATTCCGCTATAGAGAAGGAGCTGCTGGCAGTAGTGTGGTCTATAAAATATTTTCGGGCATATTTGTATGGCAGACGTTTCATTGTTCAAACAGACCATAAGCCTCTAGTATGGCTCAATGGTATAAAAGAACCCAATATGAAACTCCAGCGTTGGAAGATCATACTCAATGAATACGATTTCGATATTGAATACCTAAAAGGTAAAGAAAATTGTGTAGCAGATGGGTTGAGTAGGTACATTGACAAGCAAGACACAGAAGATAGGTCCAAAGCTAATGACGAAGTTAGTTTAGTAGACCTCTTCAATAATGAAATAAACATAAGTGAAAATCACGATGACGAAGATGTTATCTCTCCAGTTCCTTTGGATAATAACGAAGAAGTTATATCCACTGGTGCTACAGTCCATAGTGCAATGGAAGATGAAACACGTCACATTTATATAACGGACAAACCTGTAAATCTTTTTAAAAACCAAATTTATTTGTCGTATGGCAACCACGAAAAAGTTTCTATGAAAATAGTTCACAAAAAAATTCAAAATATTGTCCAAATAAAAAAACAAAATACTGATTTACTAGAAATAATGAAAAGGTTTCTTATACAAAAGGGTATCATGTGCATATTTTGCGAAGATTTGTCGCTGTTTCTTCATTTTCAAAATTTGTATGTCAAGTACTTTTCAATGAATAAAAATCTTAGAATTTTAAAATCCAGCAATAAATTGATAGACATCTTAGACAAAAATGACTTATTGAATAAAATTAAAGACGAACACCTGAGTAAAAATCATCGCGGTATTAATGAAACGTTTATGGAAATGAAAGCTTTGTATTTTTATCCCAAGTTACAAGTTGAAATTCAAAAGTTCATCAACAATTGCGAAATTTGTAACCTTGCAAAATATGATCGCCAACCTTTAAAAATACAAATGCAAATAACAGAAACTCCTAAACATTTCAACGACATAATACACACGGACATATGGTTTCCCGAACGAGGAAAATTATATCTTACAACGATAGATAAATTTTCTAAGTATGCTACCATCCACACTTTGAACGATAGAAATTGGATCGCAATCTTAAGTGCAATAAAACAGAGAATCCAATTTCTTGGTAAACCAAATAAAATTGTCTCAGATGGTGATACATGTATATTACATTCAGCTGTCGAACAATTTTTGAAGGAAAACAAAATCGTCTTCCACAAAACTACAGCATCCCTTAAAACAGGCAATTCGGACGTCGAAAGGTTACATGGTACTTTAAACGAGCACTTGCGAATCATGAACGCAGCCAAGGACAATTCCGAATTAAATGACAAACTGTACAAAATAATTTCAATTTATAACGACACCATCCATTCGACGACTAAACTGAAACCAATAGATTTTATTTTAAAAAATATTAGTAAGCAAGACATAGCATTACTAGTTGATCGGTTTCAAAAACAGAAAGAGATTAGGATAAATAATAGAAATAAAAATATAGAACCTTCTACTACCGAAAACCAATGTTCAAACATTGTTCAAAATAGGGTTATCTTCAAAAGTAGACCGAAGTATAAAAAGCTAAACCAATTTGAACAAGATGGTAATTATGTTGTTGATAGATCTACAAAACGAAACACTAAATACCATAAAAAATAATTAAAGAGAAAATATAAACATCAACACTAGTAAATTTATACAAATTTTCCCATGCATACTTCAAACGTGAAGATTAGTTCTTTTATTGAATAAGAATGTACGGTCATTGAATTGAACATCTAATGATGCGATCCCGGCATATCTGTATGTAATTTTGTATCAGAATATTTCATTGATCTCGGAATAAAACGGAAAACCTTTTACTAAGTTTTCTTATCCGAAAGTGTCCATTAGAATAAAAAAAAAACAATTACTAAGCAAAACCAAACATATATTTATATTTACCAAGATGTTTCAACCCAAATTACTCACATAATATTTGCAGTTTCCTCGAATCTACAAGTTTTGTATCCAGAAACTCTTTGAGTATTGAGTATAATCGTACAAAGTTATCTCCATGCGTTTTAGTTATTTATAATTACTCCAGAAAATTATTCCTTTTTTCTTCAAAACAAATACGTATTTGTAGACTAAATTAGTTAAAAACAATTCATAACGGTTGTCCATCTTGCTTATTTTGTTTAAATTATTATTTCCGTCCTCCATTCTTGATATTCATTCAACAATAATAAACAAATAGCAATACAAAGCTGAAATGTCATTTCGGTATGAATTTCATGTCATAGCTGTCAAAGTTTGTTTAGAATGCGTTCAGAATACATTGCAATGTTTATGGTGCAAACACAAAAACAACGGGGTTTACACAGCATTGAAAAAAGTTAAGTTTGGAGTTAGGCGTTCTTTATGTGGATTATAGGTCTCGTTTATTAATAAAACACTAGGATACTTTTGAATACAATTCTAAGAAAAATTGTCGTTATACGTTCATGACAAATAGTTGCTATTGAAATCTCTGGTTAAAAAAATAATAAAATAAAAAATAAGTACTAAAAAAAAAAAAAAAAAAAAGACGTAAAATGTAAATAACTAAGAGAAAAGAAAAACATAAATGTAAAAGTTACTTAATCAAAATATAAATAAAAAACCTTATGCTTTAAAATACAATTAGTTATGAAACCAAATGTGAACTTATTCTGTTTTGACTATAAGGATACATATTTAAACAATGTCATATTATATAAGGATATAAGATTAGGAACAAAATATAAAATTAAAAAAAAAAAAAAACATAAGAAAAATATTTACTTTTATAAAAGTTCTAAGTTGTTTAAAAATGAGTTGAAATTTAAAATAAGAAAAATCTAACTAAGCAAAACTAAATTGAAAAAACTACATAAAAAAAAATCATATGATTACACATAAATAAATAAAATACATAAAACTTATTGCTATTAAAATTTTTGGAGACCAAAAATACTTATTGGGGGAGGTGTCACATATTGAAATACCTTCACCTATTAAGTAAATAGGTCATTTTCACCACACTTCTTGCTGTCTGTAAAGCAAACAGCAAGAGTGTTTCAGAGACTGTTGTTTAATCTCTTTCCAATATAATCTTCTGAAGAAGATAATACTGGAGAGATCAATTAATATCGTAAGCATAGATCGTAAAGTATTGTATGTAAATTAGTTCTTAAGATTATTTAAGTTAGTCGACTTTGTGTGTTCTTTATGTCAAGTATTATAACTCGCTTTACATTTAAAAATTTAAATAAGTTAATAAAAGTTCTAAAATAATTAAATGTGTGTTTCATTTAAATAACAGAAATTGAAACCACATAACTATATATTTTACACAATTTCATTAAAAATTTAAAATCAATATTGCCAGACAGTTTTTGTCGGCGGTAATTTCCGCCAGACACTTTAAAGTTTGCGAAAAAATGAGGTAAGTTTTCTTAGAGTCTGAGTCTTTATTTTTATACATGATATGAAACTATTTCAACACACTTTGCAAACAGCCAGACAAATTGTAGGAGCCAAATATCCCCAGGCGTTTTTAAAATCTCGCTTTGATTATGAGTGTAAGATTATTATTCGAACGCTCAAGCGAGAGAGCGCCTATTTCCTCCTTTGTCGGTATACTCTGTGTAATATTCAGTCGTATTTATTTCTGACTTATCTTCATATGTAGATATTATATGAAATTATTAGAGGAAATTGATAAAGAAAATGGCAACAATAGTTTCACACTGCACAATTTAGAACTTAAGCTTATAAAAATAAAAATAAATTGGCCGCGCGCCGGTCCAAGCTAGTAAGAGCCCCCGCAGACTGCAGACGTTTTATCGGCCGATGGTTTCCGTGCAGAAGCAGAGCCGCATAAAATTAAAAATGAATTACAATGTACTCGTGTAACAGAAATAAAAATTTCCAAATTAAAAAAAAGTCTGGGAACCGAAAATTAAGCCTGAAACATTTATGCAGCTAAATTTTTTTACCTAAATAAATAAATGGTTTCATTGTGTATTAAAAAATGAGTATTTCTTATAGGAAATCAATGAATGTCTATTTCACTATAAGGATATACCACTTACAATTTGAAACTGTATACTTTTCATGATCAATTTTATATAGAATTAACATAGACCTAAACTTAATTCTTTAAATAGAACCGAAAAAGGTCTACAGGGCTTAAACGACATACAAAAAATAAATAAATCGGGAGGCGCAACAGTCCGTTGAGAACTAGGTCCTAGTGACTTACAACTCTCAACCATTCCTGTGTGCGAGTACTGTTTTCAGGGATGGAGGGGACCTACAGTTTTAAGCCGAATCCGAACGGCCAATTTGAGAAAGCAATTTTCATGACAAGAATTACTCTTGGAGAATTTGTCAATTCCTCGCAAGAGGCAGTGAAAAAAACTTTAGATGATATAGGCAGGGATCGAGCCCAAGACCTCTGGCATGATAGTCCAACGCACTATATAACTTCATGCCACGGGTACTACAATCTATGATTAATTGTTATCACTTCTTCTAGAAATAATACGGTCAAGAAAGTGGTTTTGTAAAATTGCGATAGTTTCGTTCTTCTGTGGAACGTTCCGCCGTTTATTAAATGCCGTCCTCAGTATTGTCTTCAATACTGCTCGGTAGCAATCTATCCACCGATACAGTTGCAACAGCATTGTTTTCGAATAAGTATAAGGTGCTGTCACACCGGTAGTCCCAAAACTGCATCAAATAGTGACACGTTGAAGATATAATTTATAATAATTTTAACAATACTTCTTTGATTTCGCGATGACCAACTCAACAATTCTATTATTACTATTAACATTGCCTCTGAGGTGAAAATTGCTGTAAATGATTTTTCGATACAAATCCGGTTTATTTCAATAAATATCAAGGAGCCCAATCAGCGAAGATACTACTTTTCTGGTGATTGACCAGCTTTAATTCTTGTGTTGACTGAACTTTAAAAACCTTAAAGACTTAAGCTTTAATGCAAAACATGTCCAAGATTCGTTTCTGGAATGCCTAATTTAATTCATCGACAAGAAATCAATTGATTTGGGTTTTCTTCAACGCTACAAGCTATAACAATCCGCATTTTCTGTTATCTTAGAAGAACTCATTTTGATTCTTCATTTAATTTATTTGTCCCAAAAGCTCAAATTTGTACACCTCTTTACGACGACCCAAAATTGTTTTAGTGTTGTGAACTGTGATTGCAAAATTTTTATCATTAATTTAACAATTTTAATGCATTTTAAAGTACGTAACATTTTTGTTTAATATTCTACTTTTGTCATTTTTCAAAAGATGAAAGTGACAACTACCCAAAATGATACCTCTTTTTGTACATGAATAAACCTTTAAATTGAATAAATAATTGTTATCATCCTACACACTTTTTTCAAAAATTTAATAAACCACACAATCACTGTTCTGTAAAACCTTATTTTTACATTTCCCTGCATAGTCATGTTTAGCTGAATATATTAGTACTTTATAAGTCAATGTAACGAATTAAGGTCATTTAAGACTTACAAATATAAAGACATCATCTAGAAAATTATAATTTTGCCATCTTATTTATATTATCTCGGGAAATAGCTTATGTCAATCATAATCATAAAAGTTGCGTCTGTCAAAAACTTGTTCCGTAATCCAATATCTAAAGGCTAATCTCCCCCAATGCCGATAAGATCAAAATAATCACCCCACCCCGCACCCAAAAAAAAGAAGAAATATACCCAATACTTTATCCAAAATGAAACCATTCACATCTCACCTATAACTAAGGATGAGAAAGCCCACTTTAAAGGACCAAATTAATCGGAATCGATACCTTATTCTTTTTTATGGCTGATTGAATGAAACCCTTAAAGGGTTAATATATACCTATTTTCAAGATTTCAAAACGAAATTGGCAACAATTGAAAAATAACATTAAATTTATGAGACTTCTTCAAGTGGCTACAAACCTATAAATCTATACCCATTTCTTCTAACATTTATACGTTGCCCCGCCAAAAAATGAAGAAAAAAAAACAATTTCAATAAAAAGTCCAAGGAAGCAAAGAAACATAAAATGACAGAAAAAAAATCCTTCTTCTTGTAATAAAATGAGGCCAAGCCGAGCACCATCACCACGAAGACCAAGAGCATATAGAAGTAGAATTATTGCTTTTTTTTCTCTCTCTTTTCAAATAATAATAATAATAATTTGTTCGTCGTCCTTTTTTGTTAAACTGGCATCTGCCATTCACAGGACTTGTTAAAAAAACAACAACAAAATAAAAATATCCCATTGTCAATTCTTCTCTTTCAGGCATAAAATATCCTTGCTACAAATAAAAATATATGTACTTGTACACTCGTCTATCCTTTCGTTCTTCTCGTGCTTTATGTACATTTTACAACCTTTCTCGTTTTTCAAAAAAAAAAAGAAAATTAAATAAAAGACGTTGAACAAATTAGCTAAAATTACCAAATAACACGAATGAAACAATGTGCAATGCAGTAAAATTCATTTTCAACAGAAAGATATCGTCGTTAAAATTAAAAACAAACCATCGAAAAACGACTTTTCTTATTCGTCCTTATAGTCCTTATTCTACTTATGTATTTATATCTCTAGTCTTGCATTTCTTGCGCTTCTTAACTTAGCCTGGGTTTGGCTTTTCTCTTAAGTACAATTTCATACAAAACATGGGCGATGATAATGATGATCAGGATTCACGAGACGATGCATTTGAATATGTATAAAATTTTCTATTACTACACCATCATCATCACACAATCCTGCAATTCAAGGATAAATAACACACACAAAAAAAAAACTAGAAAAAAACTGAGCCATCGCGAAGAAGGGATGTTAAGAATAAAAATCCCTTAAAATGAGTTTAAACAAAAAGAAGGATAACAGAATATAAATTCACTGCGAGATTGTTTTTTGTTTTTCATATTTTTCTTATAGTAATTTAATTTTTATTTTATTTTTGAGGTTGTTGCGGAAGAGTGGAAAAAATTGTGAAAGCGGTGAATGTACAATGTACATAGATGAAAGCATACTTGTGCAAAAAAGGATAATCATAATAATTTTTTGTTTTTGGTTGAGAATTTCTGTGGATGAAATTTACATACCTAAGGTCCGATTGTACATGGTAATTTCTGACATAACTGCTGTTGTTGGTGCAAGGATTTCTGAAATGAAACAGAATTCAAGACATTTTATTTTGTTAGAAAAATATAATATAAGAAAAATGTAAAAATATTATTTTTTCCTCATAAAGATGGTAGGTAGGTGTACAATGGGCATACTACAAATTGAAATTATAATAGAGATTTAAGTTAACGTTTATATTTATGTAATGTATAAATTTATTTATTTCATTTTGTTCTTTGTGTTATAAAAGTTTTTCCTCAAGTCAAGTATTATTTTTATATCTTACTGTCGTCTGGATAAGTGTTTCCTTATCCGTTTCTTTTGTCATTTCAATAAGTTTTATGTGTAATTTTTTACGTGGTAGGTAGTTTTAAGAGAGTGTGAAGTGTGGGTATAAATTTAATCCTTTGTGTGACAAAAAAAAGTTATTATTATCCTCTTGTGGTTTTATGGCTTTTCAAGAATGGAGGTGGGGATTTGCATACCTAACAAAATATTTCAAAAACAGTTGACTTCTGTGATTTCTCCAAAAGAATATTATTTTAAATTATTAAATTTCAGTAGCATTAGTTACAGATATTGTAAGGCGTGTGCATTATCGTTTTGCTTGTTCAAATGAAAAAATATCGGTGCTGTAAGTAAAAGTGTTCTCAGGAATTTAGACTGTCTTACGGCACATTTTGTCGTATTTTGCATTTGGATCTACACCTACACAACAACTGAAGCCAGCTGACCATTCACAACGCCGCCGTAGATATGTCGAATGGGTGCTTGAACAACAGGCGGTGGACGGTGGTTTTTCGAACAAAATTTTCTTCAGCGAAGAAGAACATTTTATTATCTGTTAAAAAAATTTATGTGAAGTCGATATCTCTACTGGGTCTTGAAATATGGACGAAGAAAAAAGTTTACCTAAACGTACAAACTTGCGTACCCACGGACACACAGACATCTCTTAAAAAATCTTTTGTTAAGATTCTAGGGACCTTGAAACGTCGAGAAATGTCAACATTTTTAATTCAACAAATCGGACTGATTACAATATCTTAATATGGAAGAGATCTTGAAATATCAAGGGAGGTCTTGAAAAATCAAGAAAAGACTGGACATTTTAAGAAAAGTCCGGAGATTTTAGAGGAGGTATAAATGAATCAAGGGAAGTTGAAAGATTTCATGTGAGGTATTGAAAAATCAAGAGAGGTTTAAATATTTCAGGGAGGTATTGAAAAATCAAGGAAGTTCTTAAAATATAAAAAGAAGTTTAGAGATTCCAAACGATGTCTTGAAATATTAGGAAAGGTATGAGATTCTCGGAGAGGTCTTGAAATATCAAGAGAGGCATTTAAGAAAGTTATTAAGTGAGGTTTTCCAATATCAACACAGCATCTGATAAATCAAGGGAGGTGTAGAGATTTCAGGAAAGGTCCTGAAATATCAGGAGAGGTCTTTAAATTTCAACCAAGGTGAATAAAAGGAGGTATATGGGAGGATTTCAGCAGTATTTTTGCATATTGTAATTAGGTGAAGGCTTAAAAGAAGCTCTCAAGTTTAAAAAAAAGTGAGATGTCAAAAGAAATTTTGAAAAAGTGAGATGTCAAAAAAAAGGTATTATTAGTAGGGTTAGAATACTTCAAAAACAATATAATTATGCAACCATAATGTTGGAATCACAAATGGTTCACGGGTGCCAACCGATCATCAGATTCTTTTATTTGTGGTACTAAGTGTTTAGTTCGTTCATATTAATTTAAACATTTTTCTACCTTCAGTGAAATTCGAACATTGCCCTGGCTTGCTGATTATGGTCCTCCCAAATCAAGATTTATGTTTATCAATTGCAGAATCAGACTGGTATTTGTACAAGCTCGCATAACTTTTGTTGTAATAAGTTCGGGTTCTTTCTGTATTTTCTCCTTTAAATTTTTTGAAAAACTCAAACTTATTATTACAAAAACATGACATACTGAGGTAAAATTATATCAAAAATTGGTGTATTTGTACGAATTAATCGAATGCATATAAACAAAATCTGTGGATAAGTTAGTTTCTGGTATTTCATATTTTTTGGGATGAATTCATTCTTACGTTATAACCGGTCTTGGAATGAGGTAAACCAAGAAATGAGTTGTGCCGGATTTTTTGTCTCATGGGAGCTATTAACCCATCCCATCTCAGCTGACCCTTTAGCACTTTTCAGAGACACCTCATACCGATAACGATAACAAAAACTCTGCCTAAAGGAATGTTCTATATTTGTAAAAGGTAAGAAAATCAGAGACTTACTACAGAAAGCTTGAGACATGTAATTAATTTTGATAATCTTCCCTCGGAATGAAATTAAATATATTTAAAGTCTAAGCAGTTAAGAAGCAGAACAGTATAATATTGTATTTTTGCTTATCTGCCACGCCAGGCAAAGAACTGTGCCTATACCACTTCAATCTACATGCGGTAGACCCGTCTTAAGTCCATTGAAGAACCTTTACCATTGTTTTGTGTATAACTAACATAGTTTGAGGTATATTATCAAAGTTCATATCAATAGCCTTCAAACTATGAGAACAATAAAAAAATACTACATACAGATATAAATGCACACAAAAACATCTCTAGTTAAAATTTATAACTTACCATCAAGTTTTATTACACCATCAGTTTCGCCAAGAGAGTTTTTCGCCACACATCGATATGAACCAAAATCATTTGCTCCAACATTTCGAATTTTCAATTTCATATATTTACTATAAGCATGTATTGAAGAAGTTGTCTCATATTTGTCTCCAGCTCTTGACGTATCTATAAAAATATCATAGAAAATAAAATAATTAAAACTTATTTCAGGACATAAAGTTCATAAAAATTACAAAAATATACTTAGGTATTGTTTGGCATTAAAAATATAATTCTATTCCTTTTGTAAATGAAAATTATAAATCATAATATTTGTTTAAAGACTCCTTAAAATGTTGGTGACACACATATGTATGGGATTGACATACATGTGTGTATATCATATTATATGGCACATCTACCATACACGTACATTTAATTCCCCCTTTAATAGTCATAAAAATGCCTAAGCTTCTCTGAAACTGACAGAAGTATTTAATTGTCAAAACAACTAAAACCATATTTTTGGCAATTAACAAAAGGCATAAATGCATAGAGGGACGATTTAAGCCTTATAACTATAACTAAATACTTACATATATATGACAGTAGTGGAAGGGTGAAGGGATGAGGTTGTGTGTGTTCGAGTAAACTTTACTCCCAGTGCAACCCGTACTGACTCCACTATACAGTAACACGCAAAACTAAGGAATCTACCAACCAACCCCCCCTCTTTTTTTTTTGTTCATTTAGAAGCACATGGTGTAAAACAAAAAAAAGCAAAAAGTAAAAAAAAGATATAAACAATTTTCATAAATTTTCCCATTTTATTGACCAAACAGAAAAAAATGTCCTTGTTTCGCTTTTCTGCGGCTCCTTCCCATTCCCAAATCATAACCAAACCATATCATAACACCAGAACTATACGAGCATAGAATGGTGCACAGTAAGGAAAAGTTCCATATGGGAACACTTCTGCAAGTGAGTTTACCTTCTGGTTCTAGGTTTTGTGTCATATTTTTTTAGTAATTCTGTTTTTTACTTTTTGTCGTTTTTTGAATGCTGAATAGCTGAATGCCATGGTCTCGTTTCTCGTATACGAGGCACGCATGTTAGAGATATACGAGTACTTTTTTGTGTGTGTTGGGTTCTTTTTTTTATTTTTTTAATGTCTATCCTAACGTGTACCGTGCAATACCCGTCACGGAATGTCAAATCACATTACACATGTCATAACGAACACACTCGCTGTGACATTTGTAAGTCCTCGAAGAATCCTGTGTGAACTTTTGTAACTGTAACTATGTAGGTACTGATGATGGAGTAGTCGAAGTTTGGAAAACAGTGCAGGTGGTTTGATAAGGTGCACTTACTTTGAATTAGTTAAAACGACGAATCTCTTTGTAAATTTAATTCAACGAATTTTGGATACTTCACATATTTTGAATTCTTGAACTATAGAAAAGGTCTTGATATTACATAATCTAACCCATGCAAAATAATTCTATACCTATCAAGTACTTAGCTGTTTCCTTAGAAAAGAGACTGACATTAAAGAAAAATACTCAAAACAAATCTAAAACATTAACCTAGAATGATAACATCAACCAATTTGTAGGTAAAACTTATGGAACGCTGTTGACCGCCCAAGACATGACTCCATTTAAAACCAGACTTATGCTAAAAAGGACCCTAGTAATACCTGTTCTCACTCATGGATGCAACATTTTATTTTCTACAACTGCGATTCCATCAGCAAAAATAAAATAAAAATAGCCTTCAATAGTATCATTCGATACATCTTTGGGTTAAGAAGGCACGACCATCTTTCACATTTGCAAGAGATTCTCCTTACTATGCCTTTAAATGACTTCATGAAGCTCCAAACATTGATACAGTTTTTTTCAAATCTCGAAAACACGTCAACTTACTTACATATTTCTTTGAAAAAATCAGAATGACAACATTGAACAGATCGACATCTGTAATTTTGCCACTTTTATCGTGTTTGACCTGGGAAAGGCAATTTTTCATCGCTGCATGTCGCCTCTGGAACTCACTTCCCACTCATCTGCGGGAATTAAGTGATATGCACATTAAAAAAAAAGTATCAAAATCTTCTTTTCGAACCAAAGCAACTAACTTAACTTAGCTTATCATCTTTTCCTAACTCTATCTTTTTTCTCTCTTTTTTTCTTCTATTTCTATTGTTTTTCAAATAAAATATTTTATTAATGAATTATTGTTTTTTTTTTAGTTTATATTATTTTCTTTTTGTATTTTTAATATTGAATTATCTAAAATTAAGTCATAGGATCTCACAAAATTATAAGATATCTTTTATCTTACTGTGTACGCTATACAAATAAATAAACTGAAACTGAATCTTTGTGAAATTGACACTTTAGGGGATTCTTCGCAATGATATAAGACACTTGTCCATTGGTTTAATTTACCATTGAGTAAATAAACTGAACTTGGCTAAAATTCTCCAAGCATTTTGGTAAATAAAATTATCCAAATTTTCGGGTAAATGTAAAGCATTATTGTGACTTAAAATTAAAAGAATTTAATTTTTGTTGAAGAAAATACACAAACCATCAATGTTCCGGATAAGTTTAGAAATGAGTAATCATTAAAAGCGATTTGTTCATATAATGAAATACATTTCATTTTTGGAATCTTTGAATATTAACTTTTTCAAATTTTGTATGAGTTTATAAAAAAATCAATAATTTTGTGAGCGCAAAAAAAGAGTTTTTACTGTTTAATATTAGGCTTTAAAGAAGAGCTGATCCAATTACACATTTAACATTACATTTAACCAAACAAATTAAAAGGAGGGTTAAAAGTGTAATATCTTTTGGTCACCTTTATAACGTCGAATACTTTTCGAAATCACTTCAAGTGAAATAAAAGCAACTATTTATCACATAAGTTTATTGACTTATTATTATAAATAAATATTATATAAATTATAAATATTTGTATAAATTCCTTAGATTGACTTATTGTACATTACGTTAGCTCCAGGTTTACGTTTCCTTGCGGATGGCAATTTTTAAATATAGGTTGGGAAGGTGTCGTGAAAGTTTTAAAGGAACATTATTGTACTCAAAATATTATAGAGTAGACATTTAAACTGCTTCATTTTCTAGAATTTAAATAACATCTGTTTTAAAACAATTTCCTCTTGTAGAACACGGAAATTCACTTAATTTTAATGTCAAACAAATAAAATCGATAAAAGTGAATTTCAGAACTGCAGTTTTCATTTTGAATGAATTTCAAATTCATTTCGAGTGAAAGTGAAATTTAAAACTTATGTAAGTAGATGTAAGTTCACAATTAAATAATTGTATCAATTGATAAACCGAAATGCTCTAGTCCGCAAATATAACAAGCTCACAATTTCCAAAAGATGTTTTTCAAGCTATTAAAAATAATGCTAGAAGTTTATGATCACATCGGCTTAGTCATTCCTTGGCGAGAGTTAGGAATAAACCGCGATAAACACTTTTTTAGATTGTTCAATTTTTTTTTAGAAAAACCCTTCACCAGGTTAGATGGTACTATAAAATTTAGGCGGAGCTATTCAAATTTTAAGATTAAAGCTTTACTTTTATTTTATATTTCAAAACTTTAAATGCGAGTTCGAAATATAAATATTAATAATGAGACTTCGAACAAATTTCCACCACGAGACTGACAAAAAAAAATGTCGAGAGAAAAAGCACGGTGGAAAAAATAATATAAAACGACGGTTTTGATTTTATTTAACAATTAATAACTTCAGGTTTTATTGTTTAACTAACCTTAACACTTCATTTAAAATTCTATAGCAGTTTGACATTTTCAATGTCTTGTTTAAACTGAAGAATAATAGAACCAAAGTGTTTTTCTGTGATTCTGTCAAAATAGCTTTTAATCTTTGTTTTATATAAAAAGGGAGTTTTATTTTTTATTAAACTGATTATTAAGAATATTATAATACATATTTTGATACTTATAAAAAATTAGTTGTTAATTAAAGATCACTAGTTGTAAATGTTACTTATTAAAAAAAAAAAAAATTAAAGCAGATGGAGAAACAATGGACAAAATAGCATATGTTAAAAAAGAAAAAGGTTAATGTCCTTAATTTGGGTTTTAAGCTGAAAGAAGTAGAAAATAAAAATCATTGACGCATTTTGATAAACTGCTAATGCGACTTTATCCTAAATATACAGGGTGTCTCGTAAGTAATAGATAACCCTGAAATGCAGCATAGTAGACTTTATGACCGTCCTGAAAAAGTTCTATCCCAACCACAAGAAAAGTTATATGCATTTTTTGTTCAGTGCATTATTTTTTTCTTACTTTACATTTTTGAATACCACGACTACAAATGAATGAGTTCCATAATTTTTTTTTGCAGGAATATTTAACATTACTTGTGCCAACACATAAGTAGAAGAAAATTATTATAACTGTTGGACTTCTTAGGGAAAAAAATTATTTAACATTGAATTTCGATGCAAAATGTGAAAACAAATAATTTTTGAAAAAGTTAAATCATAGCTGGTATAAAAACAATGCATGAGTACTTGAGTGGCCAACTATTTTGGTATTACTTATTATTATATCTAGAGTCAATAGCAAGTTATTGTTAAAAATCTGCAATACTGGAGTAAATTTAGCAAAAACAAAAGTTTTCAAAATTAGCACAGTTAACGTGAAAATAATACGAAGCGTTGAACATAGCAGATTTTTGATTTATTGGCTGTTTCTACGATGTTGTCCTAATGATAAATCCAAGCTTTCAACTTCTAGGGCCGAATGCATTATTGATAAAAATGTCAAAAAAGTGCAAAAAACGGTTACATTTTCGAGCTTATTTTGAATTTTACCTGTTCTACCGGGCTTTAACAAACCCATCAAATGATTTTTGTCGACAAATGATAATGAAAATTTAAGAAGATCCGCAGGTTTTTGACAAAATTCTTTGAAGCGATGAGTCGACATTTAAAAGAGATGGCTACACTAATCTCCATAATCTCCACTTCTGGGCACTACAAAACCCAAACATCATGAGGGAAGACATGTCCCAGTACCAATTCAAAATAAACTATTGGACTGGGATTCTCAATGGGAAAATAATTGGACCCTTTGAGTTGCCGGGGATTTTAACTGTCCAAGGTTATTTGAAGTTCCTCCAAAATTATCTCCCAACCTTGCTGGAAGAAGTGCTATGACAGCTTATATGATTCTGGTGGAAGCACCAGAAGATATTAGAACCTCAAGCTAAGAAATAATGCTTTTTGAGACGACGACATGCCAAGTAAATAAGAACTCCCTTAAGATAATGAACCGAAGCACTCTTAAAAGTTTTTAAAAGAACATCGAGCTCTTTCCACCAAATTATCGTAAGCGCCGAAAAAACATTTATCGTAAATGGCAAATCAAAAATTGTACTCTTGGTCCATGAAACCATTTATGCCTAAGGTTATTATTGGAAATTATTAACTGCACTTAAACTAAGACTTGGCTACACGTTTTATAATTTTTTTTTTCGAAAATGTCGCTTTCGATAAAATTGCGGAAAGAGGTTAATCAGGGTTGTTAAAGAATACAATCTTTTTTGAATGCAATCACTAACGATTTCAAGATTCGAGATTACATTCGTTGACTTCACTTTGAGACGTTAGACTTCAAATTACACAATTTTCCTCCATTAATTTTACAGCAATCAGTTGAATGCAATCTTTGAAAATTCATGCTTTCTTTGTATCTTTAGTGAAATTTTGTCATAAAACTTGGGTAAAAGTTCAATGGGGTGAACAAAAGACTTATGGAGAAAAATGGAAAAGCAAAGAATGCAATATTTACAAAAGAATTCAAAGAATACAAAAGAATGCAAAGAATTCGTGCATACTCAAAAGATTGCATTCAATTGACTGCTGTAAAATAAATGGAGCATGAAATTGATTGCAGTCTTTTTGCTACAAATGAATGGTGATTGCATAATTTGAAGTCTGAAGTTTCAAAGTGAAATAAATAAATGCAATCTTCTAATTCTTAAAAATAAAGAATCAATGTTATACCACAATTTCAAACACATATGTGAAGGTAGTTTATTCTATGGTGCCAAATGAGAATATGTTACCAAAAACAAAATGTGTAACGATGGTGTATTTTAGAATTAACAACAAGCCTAACCATTAAATGACCCTATTATAATAAGCAAATAATTACAGTCCCTGGCCATATTATTAGACGCACTGCAGAATTTTTATAATTGATAGATTATACGCAATATTTTTAACGTTCTCGAATGGAGAACCATACATTTTTATGCAAAATGGAGCTCCATGCCACACATCCCGGTCCATAAAAACTTATTTGAGGGAAGAAAATATCCCTCTGTTGGACTGGCCGAGAAACAGCCCTGATATGAACCCAATTAAAAACGTGTGGGAGCTGATGAAGAGGGAAGTATAGCCAAAGATGCGGTCTATTATTGAAAGAGTAATTCACGTGTGGAATCAAAACCCACAAATGCAGGAAACAGTCAAATCATGCATTGATAGTATGCCGCGCAGAATTGAGGCTCTTATTAAAGCGAAAGGAGGTTCAACAAAGTATTGAAAAAAATTACAAAAATAACAAAAAAACTGAAAATATTAATTTAAAAAAAATTCCATAAATCTGTTGCTTTATTTCTATAAAAAAGTAGGAAATAGTTTATATTCTGCATACAAAATAATTTAAATGCATTAAAATATTCGAAAACCTGATTAAAATAGCTGGAAATTGAGTTTTTGCATAAAATCTAAAGTGCGTCTAATAATGTAGCCAGGGACTGTATATATTTTGTATATTCGTTTTTAATATTCTTCCCAATGCAAAACAGTGGAAATGCTTGTGTGATTTTTTATAAATATTAATTTTATTGTATTATTTGGAAAATCTAATTTAAATACTTTTAGGAGGGGTTGTGCCTTTCGAATACATTTTTTGCGTCTTTCTAATCGAAAATTGAATGATATTTCTTTTTCCAACTTTCAGATATGTATAAAGCAAAACTATCAAAAACTGAAAAAAGGCTTCCCTTTCACAACTGGAATTTCAAAAGGTAAGTCGTTCCCTAGATTAGATATGGGTGATTATACAAAAGTTGGGTAACTCGATGTTATCAACCAATATATACAAAGTCTGATTATATTTTATTGAGATTACAATTTATTTTCAAACAATGGAAAGACCTTTATTTAGTCACCCAATTTCAGTTCTTCATTTTGAATACAAGTTATTAAAAAACACAATTAGTTCTTAAAACGTCAGTCCTCTGGCATGTCACAACCCCGAAAACCAACAATTAAGTGACATTTCTATTAAACATTATCATTGATTTGAGAAAACTTATCAATTTACTACAATCTGTGATGTATATAGTTAAATATATACTACAACTTTCATAATTCAGTGTTGTCCACTTTATTTAAAAAAATAAGAAATTGTGTGTTCAGTTTCATTCGTCAGTCCCTTGTGTTTTATTTAAATTTGAAATTCGTGCGAAATATCGCCGACTCACTGTCAAATCCCACTTTGAATTTTAATGTTGGTAGTGAAGTTAGTTGCGGGTTGCACAATTTGACGGACATCATATCTGTAAAAGAGTTTGGGTTATGTTTGTTGTCTGTACAACAGTCAACACGTCAATTTTATGGTGAGTCGTTATTTTTTTGTTAATCTAAAGTTTATTTTTATTGTTCTTCATTTCTTGATCATTAGTACTTTTAAGATGAATATTGTTAGATTTTGTTTATATTGTTTGTTGATTACTTTGAAATATTTAGTAAAACTATGTGAAAGTAGTAAAAGATAAGTGAATAACGTTACGTTAAATGTCAAAAGTCTGTTTTGAAAACTGATGTAGTATTTTCTCCTAGTATTACATAAAATTAATAATTATTTTTAATTTTCACTAAGTGATTTTAAGTGATCATTATTAAATCCTAAGACATTTTTTACTAATTTGTATTAAATTTCATTATAATACTTTCAAAACCGTGTCAGTCCTCTGGCAGTCAAATTCTGACATTTTTAAATATCTTACAATGTAATCAAAAAAGTGACTGGCCCGATTGGGAACAATATATTAATTAGATTAGCTATCATATACACCCGAATTTATAGAAGTTTGATTTAAAAACTATCGTAAACAAAATATCCTCAAAAGTTAACCAACTTTTGTATCACCCATATTTATATAAAAATCGACATTCAAAATTAAAACTTAAGCGGAATGTGCACTTAAAATCATAAAATTGTATGATACACAAAAAAAATCTGGAAAAAAATAGTTGAAAAAGAAAAGAGTCTAATCGAATGACCCAAAGTGTAGATAAAGTTCATATTTTTGCTATTGTTGTTGTTGTTTTTCATGTATTTTGTGTGTTATCTGTCTGTTTGACTTGGCTTTTGTCGATGTCCTTGAATCATATTTCATATACAAATGTACGTATGTAAAAGGTGAAAGATATTTCGTATTTTGTTTTGCTTTATTATTATAAATGGAGGGTGAGGGAATGACATACCATATGTGAGTCTATATAATATACAATGATGAAAATTCATATATTTTTAATGACAGTTAGTGACATGACATTCGTCGTATATTTTTAGTCTATCAAAAAACAAAAAAAAACAGTGAATATAAGAATATTTGTGTATATTTTTTTTTGTTTTGTTATTAAATATATTTTCTTTGTTTTGTTTTGTTTTGTTTTATTATTTTTTATTCTTACAAATTGTAGCATGATGCCATATTGCAGGTTGTTTTGATGTGAACAAAAATTAAGGGGGGCTCCCTATTTCGTTTTTTCATATTATCATGGTTATCATGGAAGAAGTTAGAGAGAATTTTTGAATAACTATTGTTTTTTGTGTGCGGAAATAATTTAAATGGAGTTATAACTTTTTTGCAAAACAAATACAAATGAAAATGGCACACAAATATTATGATTAATTTTCTATGAAAATGTTTATGATTGTGATGTGTCACAAAACGAGGACGTCAAAGTTAAAAGTGTAGTTATTATGATAATATTTACGAAAAGCAATATATGACAACAGATGTCATGATTATAAGGATATGCAGGCAGATTTCTATCAACAAAATGTTTTTTTCCTTAGTTCCATAAATTCAACGAAATGTTGAACATTTATTAAAATGTCTGCTTAATTCATGAGTAATGAATTTAAAGTTCATAGAATATATTAAAAGATTCAATTTTTCCTACAATTTTAGTTTTTTACATGTCGCACCCTTATTGAGCTTTTTGATCATTACAACGAATAAAAATCGTTTGTTTCATTTAATGGTAAATATTTTGTAATAAATTTTTCTTAAAAAAAACAATAATTTTAATTTAATACAGGAAATATTTATATTATTATATTATTGGCATTTGATCTGTCAACGGTAGAGTGTACAAAAATAGTGCTCCTTTTTAAAAAATAAAATTCAATAGTTCTTTTATTTTATTTAATCTGTTTTTATTGGAAAAAGTATCTTAAATAATACATGAACATTTTGTTATAAAAAGTGCTGCACTGAATCACATCTAAATAAATCTTTTTTACGTTTAAAATTTGTCTCAAATCTCTATGAGCAATAAGAACAAAAGAAAAGTAACCGAACTTTCACCGGAATTAGAAATAACTCGCTGTCACAAAAAACATTCAAGCATAAAAGAAATGAATACCGAAGTAGGCAAATTATCTGTGCAAGAATTCAACACATTGCTAGATAATAAGTTAAAAAATATAGCAACTAAAACGGATATTTCATCACTTGCGACAGAAATTGCTTCTCTTAAAGCCACAAATGCACGATTAAATGAAAAACTCATCAAAATGACGAATAGATGTGAGCTTCTGGAGTCGCAAATTGAGCTGCTGTCACGTAAGGCCAACGAAAACACCATAGTTGTGCATCTTCCTTTAAAAGAAAACACCAATGCAGTTGACTCAGCAAAACAAACTTGCAAGGGTCTTCTCAATCTAAAGGAAAATGATAATATCCTTGTAAACAAGACGCGGGAATTCACTAACAGCAGAAAGCAAAGAAGCACGGTAGTCTTGGAGCTTGACTCTGCTAACACGGTTCAAGAGATTCTGCGCGGCTCGAGTATTCTTAAAGGAACTGGAATAAGTGTAACACGCGAGCAATCACTTCTATATCGCAAGAAAAGGCAGTCCTTATTCGAAACAAAAACCAAATTGCTTAAATTTAACCCCGCTGCTAAAGTTATAATTAAAGGAGACAAAATACAAATCAACAACAACACCTTTGTTTACAAATTCGATCGCGGATTAGTAATCAAAACTTCGGCAGAGATGACATTTATCCAACAACAATTTGGTTCGAATGCACTTGAACTTTTTGACTGCAGCGTGGGAGAACTTCAAACTGAGTGCTCTTTACCCTCAGCAGCGCCTCCACCGGTGTATATTAATAATGAATAGGAAAACAGTGCCGTCTGCCAAACGATAAGTACTAGTAGTAGATTTATTAATTTAAGTATTTTAAGCTACAATATAGCTGGAATTAAAAACAAATTAATGCTAGCTGATTTTTTTAATTTAATTCAAAAATATGATATAATTATATTGATTGAAACGTTTTTAGAAGAAGAAAGACAAATTGAAATTTCTAAATATTTTAAGGACTTTAATACCAGCTATATTCCGGCTGTAAGAAATAATATTCACGGTAGAGCAAGTGGGGGAATATTGTGTGGTATTAAAAAAAATAAAATTAGTAATTTTGTAAAGTTTAGAATAGTCGAAAGTAAATTAGTTTTCCAGATAGATGGTAACACAACCCAAAAAACTCACTTTATTGTCCCATTATATTTAAACTGTAATAATTGGTTGAACGACTATGAAGAATTGTACGATTTTTTAAATAATTTCAAATCCAAAAATGTAATGTTGATCGGTGATTTCAAACATCGAAGAATTGAATACCCAAACGGATTTACTCTCAACTAGAAACTCTAAAGATGAAACACAAAATAGAAACGGGAGAATGCTAATTGAATTACTTGAAAGTTTCGGTTATTGGGTTTTGAATGGTGTATCGAGAAGTGATGTTTGTGGTGAATTGACCTTTGTAGGTGGGCAGGGAAGTTCAGTTATCGATCTGTGTGCAGTGAATGGTGATTGGCTTCAAGCTGTAAATGATTTTGAAGTATTATTAGCAACTTTTACTTCTCATTTACCAATTCTGGTGAATGCAAACTTCTTGTATGAAACACGTTGCCCAAGCGTAGAAAAAATTCCTAGACTTAAATGGAAACCTCAGGAGGGAGAGAGATTCCGAGAAAGATTAAACCTTCACGTTGGATCGTTGCCACCCCCAAGCCCCTCGGCAATTGACCAATTAGGAGAACAAATAAGCGAAATTGTTAGATCATCTGCTTCCCGTATTCGTAGTCACAAGCAGCTGCAACCCAGAAATAAATGGTTTGATTCCGAATGTATGAGGCTCAGAAAAAAATCTTTCGCTTTCCTTAAGTTATTTAGAAGATTTAATTCAGACCACTTTAAGTCTGCATATCTGGAAGCAAACAAAATATACAAACAGGTCTGCGAGGCTAAAAAGTTAAATTACACACTAAATTTAGCGACCAGTTTAGAATGGTGTAAAGATTCAAACAAATTTTGGTATAATGTACGAGAGTTGGGTGGAAGCAATCGTACGTCTTCAAGTATATTGCAAGCTGAAGTTCTGGCATCCCATTTTCGATCCTTGTTGACATGTCAAGATGACTTGCACTCGTTTCATTATGCTTGCCCAGACACAGCCGTTGATTTGCTTGATTCTGTTATAGTCCTAGATGAACTGGATCATGCTCTTTTTAATATGAAGAACAATAAGTCCCCAGGAATTGATGGCATTCCCGCTGAATTTCTTAAAAACTCATCTTTAGAATACAAGCAATATCTTCTTTCTTTTTATAACAACTTGTACGATTCTGCTTGCGTTCCCACGAGTTTTAATAAAGCTGTTATATTTTCAATATTCAAGAAAGGGGATCCTAGCTTACCTGAGAATTATAGAGGTATTTCAATATTAAATTCCATTAGAAAAGTATTTGCTAGAATCCTATACAAAAGACTTATCAGTTGGGTAGAATCAAACAATCGTTTAAGTATGTTTCAAGCTGGTTTTCGTGAGGGCTTTTCAACAGTTGACCATATTTTTGCTTTATCGAGTATTGCTAACAAATTTATCCAAAAGAAAAAGAAGATGTATGCTTGTTTTATCGACTTAAAAGCTGCATTTGATACCGTCAATCGACAAGCTCTCATTTACAAAATGTACTCACTCGGTATATCTAGAAAATTTCTAAATATCTACGAAAAATTTCTATGTAAAACTTATGCGACAGTTTGGGATGGGACCGAGATTTCAAATTGGTTTCAAACGACTGCAGGTGTTCCCCAGGGGTGTATCCTCAGCCCAATCTTGTTTGCCCTTTACATTGACGATATTTCAGGTAATTTACCCGGTGGAGTGTGTTTTTCTGATAATCGTATAAAAGTACTTCTTTACGCGGATGACTTGGTTATGTTAGCGGATAACCCATCTTCTCTCCAGCTACAAATCAATAGGGTCCAAACGTACTGCAATATCTGGGACCTTAAAATAAACTCAGAGAAAACAAAGATAATGGTGTTTGAGGCACGGAGTTGTAGAAGATTGAGAGAAGAAAGGTGGTTCCTTAACAACCAACCTATTGAAATAGTACAGGAATTCAAATATCTGGGAGTGTTGATGTCTGCTAACGGTAGCTTCAATAAACATGTTCAGCGTAAGAGTAGAGAAGCTAAAGTAGCTCTTAACATGATGTGGCCATCTTTCTTCTTAAACCAAAACATAGACTTAGGATCTAAATACCGAGTTTTCGAAGCAACCATTAACACCTGCTTGTCTTACGGTATTCAAGTTTTTGGTCACACCTATTTTGAAGAATTTGAGTTGATACAACGCTTTTTTTTCAAAAGATTATTTCGGTTACCAAATTCGACTCCGACCTATGCAATTCATGTAGAATCTGGAATTGCGCCGATGTATGTACGTTAAAAATTTAAAATTGCATGCAGATTTTCTAACAAGAGTAATGAATAAACCAAGTTCGAATCTTCATACATCTATCATGAAGGTTCTTTTGCGAACAAAAGCATCGCCTTTTAAGGAATGGACTCAACTTGCCCGGTTGCATAATGTTTCTCTTGAACTGTCTGAGTTTAACATAGATAATTGGCAAGATATCTTTTCCAATGTTATCGCAAAAGTTGATGAAAATATATATCTTCAACATCTAAATAGAGCATCACCATCGTTAACAAGAGAAATTTATAGAAATTTAAGCCACTCCTCAAATACTAATGTGACAAATTATTTCAATAATAGACTTTCTGCGAGAGCTATAGGTACAATTTTTATAGCAAGGGTTGAAATATTGAACTTGAATTATATTCCGCATCGATCAGATCTACCTCTCCTTTGCAATTATTGTAACAGAAATGAGCGTGACGATATTTACCACTTTATAGCTATTTGTCCGATGCTACAAGAAATTCGAAGGCTCTATTTTCAACATAGTGTTCTCTCTAGAGAACAAATGTTTGGTGTAATGAACGGATCCGTTGGGTGGACAAATCTCTTCATGTTCTGTGACCATGCCTTAAATTATCGAAGAAGCTTTTCAACCTTTTAATTCTTTTTTTTTTTAAATTTTGTTTTTTTTTTCTAAAAGTACTAATTTACAAAACTCTAAAACATTTTATAATATGATTTTAAAAAAAAACTTTAAAAAGAACGCAAAAATTAATAGTTATCAAAAGAACTTTTATCTATTTTTTTTTCACGTGAGCGAATGTAAAACAACAAATTATATTTTTTTTTTTATTTTTTTAACAAGAATTGTAATAAAAACCTACCAAATATTTATTTTATAATTTTATTAAAGCAAATGTTATTTTCTGGCAGACGGCAATCTTGCCATGTTCATATATTATTAACTTCCCATAGGAAGTTATTGTAATGGGTCCGATTTGACAAATTGAAAATTTTGACATTTCTCGACGTTTCAAGGTCCCTAGAGTCGAAATAAAAGATTTTTAGAAAGATGTCTGTGCGTGCGTGTGTACGTACGTCCGTACGTCCGTACGTCCGTACGTCCGTACGTCCGTACGTTCGCGACGTTTTTTTCGTCGTCCATAGCTCAAGAACCAGAAGAGATATCGACTTCAAATAAATTTTGTTATACAGATAATAAGGCAGAAAGATGCAGAAAGGGCTCTCAAGAAAATTGCGTGGGTGGTTTTTTTACCATAGCAGTTTAAAAAAAAGGTGAAAATTTTGGTCAACCCTAAATATCTCATGAACCAATGACGTTAGAGACTTGAATTAAATTTTGTATTATATATTGTAACGTGATACAAAACAATTATATTTTTGGAAAAAAATTCAATTAACGGTTTTTTTTATAAATCAAAAAAACTGAAAAAAAAAATTTGTCACTTCGAAAATTTTACGACTAAAATATGATTTCATCTCCAAAACAATTTTATGCAACGAAGAATAATATTTTTGACATCTGATAAAATTTTGAAAAAAATCGAATTGACAGTTTTTTTACAAAAAATAAAAACCTAAAAAAAAAATAAAAAAAAGTTGGTAAAAATTGAGTTTTGACTCAAATATCTTTTCAAAACTTTGAGATATTGGCTTTAAACTACTTTTATCTTTCAAAAAATATTGGTTTCAACATTCAGTAAAATTTTGAAAAAAATAGAATTGACAGTTTTTTTACAAAAAATTAAAAACCGAAAAAAAAAATTAACAAAAGTTGGTAAAAATTGATTTTCGACTTAAATATCTTTTCAAAAATTTGAGATTATGGCTTCTAACTAACTTTATCTTATAAGAAATATTGTTTTCAACAGTAGGAAAAATTTTGAGAAAAATCGAATTGACAGTTTTTTTACAAAAAATAATAACCTAAAAAAAAATAAAAAAAAAGTTGGTAAAAATTGAGTTTTGACTCAAATATCTTTTCAAGACTTTGAGATATTGGCTTTAAACTACTTTTATTTTTCAAAAAATGTTGTTTTCAACATTCAGTAAAATTTTGAAAAAAATAGAATTGATAGTTTTTTTACAAAAAATTAAAAACCGAAAAAAAAAAAATTAACAAAAGTTGGTAAAAATTGATTTTCGACTTAAATATCTTTTCAAAAATTTGAGATTATGGCTTCTAACTAATTTTAACTTATAAGAAATATTGTTTTCAACATTAGGAAAAATTTTGAGAAAAATCGAATTGACAGTTTTTTTACAAAAAATAAAAACCTAAACAAAAAAATTAATAAAAGTTGGTAAAAATTGATTTTCGGCTCAAATAGCTTTTCAAAAATTAAAAATATTGGCTTCGAACTTATTTTATTTCACAGAAAATATTGTTTTTTATATTCAGTAATTTTTTTATAAAAATCCAACAGTCCGTTTTTTCATAAAAAAAAAATAAAAACTACAAAAAATAGAACGCAAATTTGGTAAGAATTGATACATTTAGACAAACTTTTAAGCAAGACAAATCGATAGACGGGATGGGAAGTTATCAGTGTGGGTCGCATCCCAGCCTCTTTTTTTAATTTTTAAATTGTAAACAAATGTTTTTAATGAAATAAAGAAATAATAATAAATAATACAGGAAATAATCCAAACATTTCTTTTTTTTTTTTCAAAGAAAGCAAATAAAATATAGGGACATCTCGAAATTTTCAAAGCGTTCGAAAATGTATACTCCAGCTTTCCTTTTCAGAATCTTCTGTCCTTAAATTATTAAACAAATTATGATGACACTCAGCTATGGAGGTTTACTTGTAAAGATACATAAAGTCTTCCTTCTGTATAGAAGATTGTAAGAGGGGAATACTGGTTGAAATTCAATGCACTTTGGAGCTTCACATGAAAACTTAATTGATTTGCAATTCGTTTCCTGATAATGATATCTTATATTTCCAATCATTTTTAATGTCAGACCATACAACTTTTTGGTTTTTATAGTTTTTTGTTTAGTTTTCGCCCATTTTGAGAATCCTTTTGTAACAAGTTGATAGATTTTGTAAAATAGTTTCGTTTTGTTTGCCAATGGAATTATTGGGACAAGTTGTTCATTGGTGTAAATTGGAGGAGACTTTAGAAGCATCTTATTTTATTTCTTACTTGAGACATAAAGGAACCATATGGCAAGTATAACATTCGTCAAAAAATTCAAGCTCGAGAAACTAATCAATCATGAAATTACAATGGTAAAGAAGTCGAAAAAAGTATGTCCACGGAATTCGTAAGTTTGTCTGCCTGTCCCTCCTCGCCTCGACAACCAAAACAATTACGTCGCTTGAGTTGAAATTTGGAAGTTAAGGTTTTAAGCAGATTCGCGTTAGGCCCTTTTTTCATTTTTTTACAGACTAGAAAAAAACAGCAGTTCCTAAACAAATTTTTGGTTAAAAATTGAAAATTCAAATTTTCTCAAAAATGAACCAATAGATTTTTGTTAAAATGTCTCTGCATTTTTTTTCTTAAATTAGCTTCTTTTGATGAAAACAAATATTTTTGTATTGTTCCAGAAGGGTATCCCCATAAAACCGTTATTTTTATTTAAGTTTTTTCAAGAACTAATGAACTGATTTCAAAAAATTTCTCTGAGTACGCTCTTATATTGTCTTAATAATATTTGATGATCAAAAATGTGAAATTTTACCTTTATTTTTTATTTTCAAAATTCGATATTTTAAAAATGGGTCAACATTTTTTATCGAAAATTGAATATAAAACGTAAATTAATGAAATCTTGGAAACTGCATACAAAAATAATAATAAGATCTTGAAAACTGCAAAAAAAAAATATTTTTAAACTAAAATTGAAAAATGTTATAAAGGGTTTTTCAATAAGGGCGGGTAGATGTTGAAATGGAATAAAACAAGCTGTGTGTTAGGTATTAACAAAATTAATGGGGCATGTATGCCATTAAGTGTGGAATAAGACATCATTCGAATGCCCGCCTCGGCTTCTTACGGTGGCACGGATCCGAGTTGTCCAATTTTCAATGACTCTTCCGCATAGATCCGTCTGAATTTGAGCGATGGCCTGTGTTATGTTCACCTTTAGGGCATCGGTCGATTGTGGTTTATTTGCATAGACCTGCCAAAAAATTCTAGCGGGGTCAAATCACCCCTGCTAGAGGTGACCTTACCCACAAATCGTTCATGCAAAATGTCAATCGTGGCGTTTGCTGTTTGGCACGTAGTGCCCATATACGGCAATTTTGCTTGTTAACACAGCCATTCATCCAAAATCTGCCTCGTCACTAAAGATGAAAAGATGATCGTTCGGGGAAAATTGGGGTCCTCTTCCAAACGATTCGAAGCCCAGTCAGCGATCAAACGGCGTTGTCTATGGTCATGAACTTTAATTTCCTGGGTTAGTTGGATCTTGTACGGATGTAGGCTCAAGTTGAAGTCTGCGAAAGGCCGAGTTCTTGTGCACGGCGAGAAAAAGACTGGCTCGGGTTCTGCTGTACACTTTCACCTCGGCGATATTCGCTGCTGATCTTGAGTTCCTTGAACGCACGGGTGTTGGCTGATTGTTTACTGAACCGGTCGTCTCAAATTTGGTCACCAAACGTTGAAGAGTCGACTGTGAAGGGCCACCACGTCTACCGTTAAATATAAATTGGGGGCAATGCGCGCAACGTTTGCGTTAACGAACACTCATTAAATAAAATAAATTTGAACGTGCTGTTCAATCGTGTAACTTGCCATGATGATTTGGCATAAACAACTCAATAATAAAGAAAAGGATTGACAGATGTCACCACAACAAAGTGGCCGCAACGGGGCGCCAAAATCTACCCGCGCCAGTTGAAAACCGCTTGGCATACAAAATTAGTTTTAAAAAAAACTGCTCTAACGATTTTCGAAACAAAAATTAATAAATCAATCTTTTTTGGTAAATTAAATGGCATTAACATTTTTGGGGACAAACATATTTTATTGTTAATTTTAAAATTTTTAAATAAAATTTCTATTTGTTAACAGAGTCTTTAGATACAGAAGCAAGTTCGTACGATCCAGTAGTGGACTTTATTTTTAAAGATAAAGATATTTATTTATAAAATAAAGATACTTTAAAAAAAATAAAGAAGCAGGTTGCTGCTTATGAAGTTAGACAAGTGCCTTATCGCTTAAGGAGTCGACTTTGAATTTAAAAATGGTTTAGGCCGCGGCCACGCAGTAAGCGGCTGAGCGGCTGAGCGGAAAAAAAAATATAAAACATATGAAATCACATAGAAGCGGCCACGCAATGAGCGAGCGGCGAAACAGAATTCTGAGCGGCTAAGCGGCGCCGCTCAGCAACCAAACCTGTTTTAATTCTCTGAGCGGCAATAAGTAAAGATGGCCAAAGTAAACATTGAGCTGTTAATTTCGTGTGTGCAATCTCGACTTTAACTACTAATCGCTCAAAAGCGTCGCTCAGTGCATGTCCATACGTCGCTTAGAGTTGCCGCTCTGCCGCTTGCCGCTCAGCCGCTTAGCCGCTTACTGCGTGGCCGAGGCCTTAGAGTTGGTTTTAAATGTTTAAAAATTTGAGCCAATTTCTTTAATTTTTGCCTAGATATTCGAGTCGAAAATAATTTGACTTTTAATGGTGTTCTTTTAGCTTTTGATTTTTTGTAAAAACTGGTTCGAGGTACTCCAATTCGTTCACTTTTTTTAAATTGATATAATAATAGAAACTACTGAACGAAATATTTTGATGTTTTCTGAAAAATTACAAAATTTTCAATTCGAAAAAAATTTGACCGATTATTTTAATCTGTAATATTTGAAGGGCGAGAGTGTCTAAAGGGTTGGGTTTGTTAAATATTTAGAAGGCGTTTGATAGAGTTTGGCATTTAAAAAAAATAAATTAGGTGGCGCAACAGTCTGTTGAGAACTAGGGCATAGTGACTTACAACTCTCAATCATTACTGTGTGCGAGTACTGTTGTCAGGAATGGAGGGGACCTACAGTTTTAAACCGAATCCGAACGGCTAATTTGAGAAAGCACTTTTCATGACAAGAATTACTGTTGGAGAGTTTGTCAATTCCTCGCAAGAGGCAGTAGCCGTGAAAAAAACTTTAGATGGCATAGGCAGGGATCGAACCCAAGACCTCTGGCATGACAGTCCAACGCACTAACCATCATGCCACGGGTACTGTTGTTTGGAATTTAGCTCTTTCATTTATTTATTTATTGAAATAATTTAGAAATTATTTCAAGGTCACTACTAATAATACACGTTGAGAAGTACATGCACACGTTACGGCAACATACTATTTCATTGTAAGCCCTGTAAATATCATATCTTCCCTACAAACATCGCTCATAGATGTTGAAACGTATTTTAAGAAATGGAAAACTAAAGGAAATGTTGCTAAATCTAAAGTTGATTTCTTTACAAAGCTCTAAATTTTACAATACCAATATACAATGGGGAAGTCTGTATATATTTGGGTATAATATTAGATAAGAATTTATATTTTCAAAACTATACTGCAGTATTAAAGAAATCCATGTTTATATTAATTTTCCGTATGTATCAGTCGAAGTTCAAACCTGAGTAGGTACAGAAAACAAATTTATTTTGCTTAAAACAATCTTTTAATCTTTTTGTTATACGGTGTTCCCTACAGGTATGACACCTCGGGCTGTCATAAAAAAAAATTTAAAAAATGCAAAATAAGGAACTCAAAATTATCCCAAAATTATATACTATTTTCAAAATTGAATTCACATTAAAAAGTAAATGTTAACCTTGTTGCGACCCTATCTTTAAATTATGATTTACATTTACAAATGTACAGATTTACAAATGTGAATTTTTGAAATAATTTAAAAATAGCCCAGCACTCTTTTTCCTTCCGAATATTGGTAACTCAATTTCAGAATCTTCTGTCCTTAAATTGTTAACAAAAATATGATAGCACTCAGCTATGGAGTTTTATTTTCATCAAGCCTTTGGCCTCTTTCGTACGGTTTTTATCCGTGAGCCATGGATAGTAAACTAATAAAATTAACTAAAGCTTTCACACTGGACGGAGACGGGTTTTTTCCGTACGGACGATTTAAAACATCCGTCTCAATGACTGAGATATACTTCGGCCGTGTACGGTTTTTTTCCGTACGGAGAAAATCGTCATGTGTGAAAGAGGCCTTTCTTTTAAAAGATACTTTTTCTTGTTTTGTTCAGAGCATTATTTGTCAGACTTCGTCTGATCTTCGATGTGCAATGCCTTCGTGCCAAGTTAAGCAATTTATCTCATTAGAAAAAAAAAAAAATCCAACAATTATAAATTTTCGCCGGATCTTACAAAAGTTGACCATTTTTTTTTAAATTTGAATATTTGAATTTTCTAACGGTTTGAGAATATATATTCCAAAGCACGTTAGAAGGATTAATTTTCTACCTTATTGTTACAATTTAACCCAATCTCCCTAAAGCTGTACTACATTTGTTTCGTTGTTATTGTTATTCATTGACTTGATTACATTTTTTAAATATTCCTTTCCTTAACTGCAAACAACACATGATCAATGCTGGAGTGCCACAAGGTTCCGCTTAGTCCCCAACTCTTTTTCTAATATAAAAATTCCTCTTATTTCCGTCATTAGCAAATTTTTATAATTGAATAAATGAATATTCTATTTTTTTCTAAAAATTAACTTTTTGTTTTCATTTTGTTTTGATTTAATAAGCTTAATAAGTTGCGTTCCTGATGTGTATCTACTATGTTTATGTATACTATCCATTGTGGTTTATTTTTAATAAGTAAATTGAGAATAATTATAACAAAAATAAACATAAATATTATTTGTTAAAAATTTAATGATAAAATCAAAAATAGCTCGTATCAATGAATTGTCTAATATAAATTATTATGACGATAAATTTAAATAGCCTCAAGAGAATTTTGGTATAATGTGTATATACTCGTAAATGTAGTGTTAGTGCGTAGCCAAATAAAATATTAGGTTATTATATATGTTTGACTATTTAATGAACAACACTATAAATTTCATTTCTGCTCTAAGGGCGCATTATGTATTGAAAATATTTATGTGCCAGTTCAGTTCTGCACACCCGGGCCCGTTGCTGCTTCTAGTGCCGCAGGAATGTTTTGCTTCCATTAATTTTATTCTCGTTTTGAGTATTCCATTAAAATATATTTATACACATATGAATATGCTTCGCAATAAAATTATAATATAGGGTGAACCATTTTGCAATTGCTATAATTAAGTTTTTCTCCTAGAAAGTAACAAATATAATGTGAACGAAAGAGACAGGAGAAATTTTGATGAATGGAGTAGTTCTACTCTTTTGTCCTGAGATCATTTTAATGTTGGCCTAGTAAACTTTATATTTTTTGATGTCGAAAACAAAATTTTCAAAACTAGCACAAATATATTGAATAATTTTTCGAACCCAAGCTTTTTTAAAATCTACAGCGGTGGTAAAAAAGTTAATGAGGAACTTGTAGTTAAAAGCTTGTAATTTTATTTTTATAAATCCAAATTTGTTTTAAATTCTTATTTTATTATTTGTTATTTTTTATTTAAAATATTTGTTTTTATTTAAAATTATTAATTATTTTAAATAAATAAAACATAATAAACAAAAATAAATTCAAAAACTTATTTCTTGCGGCATATAGGAATTTATGGCAAGTCTTGCATTCGAAGAACATTAAAAACTCTAGATTTGTATGAAACAGTGCTTCACACCGTCGAAGAAAGCTTCTAACCGAGTATTGTCATCGCTTCAATTTTCTTCCAAGCAATCAATATTTTAAAATAAATCATTAGCATATTTTAATTCTTTGATTTCCTGAGCTGGACCCTTTTTACGTCTACCACAAGTTCTCAATCGGATTTTAGATCTGGTTTTTGGGCTGGCCTCTTTAATCTTGCACATTTTCACCATTGTTTAAAATAATTGTTCTGTCTAAAAACGTATGATACACGCAAATGCTTAACTGCATAGGGCTCCGTCACGTTTTCGAGTATTCTCTAATAATAGAATTGATTGATCCATTCCAAACCATTACATTAACACCACCTTGCTATATTTTTTTCATAAGTTGTTGAAAACTACAGCCGGCTTTTGAGATATATCTTTGACACGCATGGTAGCAAACCTGCTTCCAGGAGCCGACCGATTCCTTGCAGTCCCTGTTGTCATTTTGCGTTGCAGTTTGGCTAAAAAGGCTGCAAGAATATTCTTAAGAGTGTCAAAAGAATTAGCCTTACTCAGCCGGCAGGTGAGGCAAACCTTCTTTGGTGTTGTGTTTTGCCTCTTTGTTTTCGTTTCGGGTTTTCAAAATATCCAGTTTCTTTGTAGATTTTTATCTAATCAATTGGGTACACAAAAACGGAATTGGGCTCAAAATGAAAAAAATCCAGTTTTATGGTGAAGAAACTAGCCCAACAGTGTAAGAATCGACAATGGCCGAAAAAACTAACGATTTTCGCTGTACTGTCGAGTTGTTGCCATGTTGCATTCAAACCTTGAGACCGAAAACCTAAAGTATTTATGAAACCAAAGTCTTAAAAACCCTAAACAAAAAATTGGATCTACTGAAATGAAAGGAAACGGTTCTTTCTGTCCAGAGAAAAGACTACTTGGCTAAAAATTTTATATTGGATGTAATTGTTTCCAATTTCCTCAAAAATTAAATTATAATTTTAGATTTGGCTTTTGGCGTTTAATTTATTTTTTGTTTAAATAATTTTTCTTCTGTTTGGACAAAAGCAAATTTTTTTAAAAAGTTACAGCAAGAATGAATTTCTGGCTTTGAGAAAAGTTATAGCACAATAATTTAAGTGTTGCTGTTGGTTTTCAATCTTCGATTTTGTATATCAACACACTTTTCTGAAAAACTAACAATCCAGCTTTACAGGCGGGTATATACCCCCCGTCCCATGTCAATTTGTCTTCTTTGGCTTAATCTGCTCACTCCAGAGTTACGGTATACCTTATGGAAAATTATCTATTTTTGTTAGTTTAGTAATAATTCTTCTGTTTTTTGTATTTTATTTGTATTTTTGAACAACTGTATTGTGAAAACCGTTACATCTGCAGACAAAATTTTAGCCTCAAATTGTAGTTAATATATTTGTATTATTAAAAATTTCGAAACAAAACACAATACTTTTATTTTTATTAAATTTTCCACCGCTGTAGTTGATTCTTAAAACTTCATCATATTTTTGATAAAATAAATTATCAAGACATCAATTGGAACTCAAAATGTTGTGTAAAAACTTTTAAGATTTTTTTCTAAATCAAGACAAGTTTTTACGCATATTTTGGATTAAAAAATAACAAAAACAAAGATTTCGCCATCTTGGAATTTTCAAAAAATTATAGCTTCTGCATCTGCTTTTAAAATAAAGTCACCCTGTCACCGAAATGCATGTATCACGCACACAGCGATGCAATTAATTCATAATAAACGGATTCACACGCATTTCGATATCCATACATATAGTGGACCATCAATATTGCAATTAAATGAATATAATTGTGGCCAATTATTATTATATTGCATCTCTGGACTTGTGTCCTGCTTTCCAGCAATAAATACCATGTATTCGTTATGATTTAAAAGGTCAATCATTAAAAGAAAAAACAACAGTATCTATGGATGATGTCATGCTTCCCATGAGAATCACAATTTACAAGTTCGTTTACAAAAAATTAAATGTTATTACTATCAAATTATTGTTTTGCCTCTGAAATAATTGCAAGCATCAGAAGTCAAGTCCCAAAACGAAATACACTTGATTTCATATTAGATTAACCCCTGCAAATGAAATGGCGAGACACAGGTAAAGGGGACGTCCCAATCCGTGGTTAAAAAAAAGGAATGGATGAAAGGATTTAACATCCAGAGGCCAAACTAATATTAGTTTCACTCGGTGGCTGCGATGCTCACAGTTCACATTCACATTGTGTAGAACAGTACCAGGACTTGACTATCCATATTATTACTACTTATACAAAACGGAACTACAAAAACACACACAAAATTAATTCTGGCTAAAGTGAAGCTAAAGGATTAGTTAAACATTTTGTCTATCAGAGAGTCAGAGAAAGGGCGACGGAGAGTATAATTCAATTTGGGACTTTATACTGACGTGACGATACTTGGCTTGCTTGCTGACCAAGAGCACCGAGACCGAGTCCAACCATCAGGACTATAGCACCGCACAGTACCGACAACAATTGCAATCATGAATGTTGAACGTTATTGATACGTAATTATTAGCTCTTGCCAATATTATTGTTAAAGGATATTGCAGGATTAAGCATATAAAATCGGACCCCTATAAATGCATTTCAAATAGCATATAATAGGGTTTATATTGTATATGGTATAGGGACCTACTGTATCCCTATTGTATGCCATCCCATGCCAGCCAGGATTATACGAAATGGAATATGGCTTCAATTTTCGATTACTTATTTAATTATATGCATTTAAATACAAAGTCCGATTCATAGAATTGAGTATGGTACTAATTAACGTTTTTGTCTTCTATGAATAACCGATTTAAGAGTTTTTTTGTTGGGAAATTTACTTCTTGAGCCATAGTTATGGTGTTAAGCCACGTATTAGATTTAAAATCAAAACCAATTTTTTTTAACGAGTTTTAAGTCAAGTACTGGGCTTCAACATACAGTTAGGTCTATATGCAGCATCCAGTCTGAAAATTGTCGAATTGCGCAATTTTTCTTTTTAAAAATGACCAATTGCATTAACATTTTTGAAAACCGATTTACTTTTTTTAGCTCCTCAAAAAGTTGTCAAAAAAATCAAGTGCCAAAAACTGGCGACGAAAATGCTTATTACTTCATATAGCAAATTATTGATTTATCGAATTGAAAACTTTGAGATTTTCCGACGTTCAAGCTAACTAGAATCTAAGTCAAAAGTTTCAAAACACATTTGTTCGTCCTTCATATCTCAGGAACCAATAAAGATTTCAACTTTAAATAATCTCGTTTTACAGATAAAAATGTCTGAAAAGGCGTTTAAAAAATTGAGTCACTAGTGACTTCATAATTTTATATTATTATATTGTGACATTATAACACAAAAGTCAAATTGAAAAATATTCAATTAATTTATGCAAGTAAGATTAAAGTTTTTCATATTTAAGAAAATTTTGAAAAAAAATCGAATTCATATTTTTTTTTACTAAAAACTAATAACCTAAAAAATTGAAACTTAAAATTGCTAATAAATACTTTTCGACTCTACTGTTTTCGCAAAATGTTAAGATTTTAGCTTTGAGCTAATTTTATCTTTTGTGCAAAATAATTAACGTTTTTGTCTTCTATGAATAATTGATTTTAGATCGTTTTTTCGTAAAATTTACTCCTTGAGCTATAGTTAAGGGGCTTAGCCACGTAACGAGCTTTAAGTGAAATACTTCTAAGCATACAGTGGGTGTTGTTCATAAGCTCTTATTCAAAACTATCCGATCTCTCACAATATATGTTTCTATATTCAGCATCCAGTCCACAAAGAAGAAGTACTTTGAGTTGTGTTAACTGTGGGGCTTGAAAATTGTTGAATTCAGCATTTTTTTCATTTTAAAGATGACCAATTAAATGAACATTTTTTAACCCCATTTTACCTTTTTAACTCCCTAAAAAGTTGTCTAAAAAATCAAGTGTCAAAAACTGACGACCAAAAGAGCGTTACCTTAAAAATTTTATCATTATCGAATTGAAAATTTCGACAAAATTGCTATATACAAATTAGTTTTTGACTTGACAATTTTAATTTAATCTTTATTGAAAAATGTTTTTACTAAAATTTGATAAAATTAAAACAAATACAATCTACATTTTTTTTAACAAAAATAAAATACAGCTTAAAAATAATTTTCGATTCGAATGTCTCAAGATCAAATGAAAATATTGACTTCAAAATCATATGATTCCATACAAAATGTTGCTGTTAAAATTTGTTTAATTTGTTGGCACTTTGAAACAAACTAAAACTTTACAAAATTATTAAAAACTAGTAAAAATTGTTTTTAGAATCAAGTATCTTCACAACAAAAAAAGATTATTGACTTTTGATCTTATGCAAAATGATTTCTAGAAATTAACGTAAATACTAATAAATTTAAAGACTCAACCGATATCTAGCCATGGACGAAAGAAATCTTCAGGTTTCTTAATTGTTCTACCATATTTAGTGACACAAGGAGCTGTACTTTCTTGATGGAGTAGGTATGTATATCGAGTTCAATATTGTTTTTATTAACTGACATAGGAATTCCAATTTTTGAGAATCATCAAAAGCTCTCGAGTCCAATAGGCTCGTTTCAATCGTTCTAAAACTTGGGGCATTTTGTGCTTGCTTTTCAACAATTCATGCAGGTTTCCATATAAAGGGTTTTTCAATTGGCGCGGTTAGACTTTGGCGCCCCGTGGCTGTCATTTTGTTTTGGTGACATCTGTCAAATCTTTTGTTTATTATTCAGTTATTCAGTTTTTTATTCCAAATCATCATGGTGAGTTACACGATTTAACAGAACGTTCAAATGATAAAATTTCATTATCAATATGAGTGTTCGTTAATGCAAACGTTGCGCGCATTGCGCCCATTTTACAATAGACGTGGTGGCCCTTCACAGTCGACTCTTCAATGTTTGGGGGCCAAATTTGAGACGACCAGTTCAGTAAACAATCAGCCAACACCCGTACGTTCAAGGAACGCAAGACCGGCCGAGAACCGCGGTCCGTGAAAGTGTACAGCAGAACCCGAGGCAGTCTATTCCCCCATGTGCACAAGAACTCGGCCTTTCGCATACTTCAATTTGGAGCTTAAAGTTCATGACCATAGACAAAAGCCGTTTGTTCACTGACTGGGCTTCGAATCGTTTGGAAGAGGACCCCAATTTTGGCCGAACGCGCATTTTTGGATGAATGGCTGTGTTAACAAGCAAAATTGCCACATATGGGACGACACCAACGCACGCAAGTTTCACCAGGTGATAATGCATTCTCAAAAAGTTACCGTTTGGTGTGGATTTTGGGTCGGCAGCGTGTTTGGTCCGTACTTTTTTTAAAACGACGTTAGCGAGGCGGTCACCATCAACAGCGAGCGCTACATAACGATGATAACTAATTTCTTATGACCTAAATTGAACCATGTGCTTCGCTACGTGCCACACAGCAAACTGCACGATTGACATTTTGCATGAACGATTTGAGGGTAAGGTAAGGTTATCTCTCGCAAGGATGATGTCAATTGGCCACCAAGGTCATGCGATTCGACCCCTGCTAGACTTTTTCCTGTGGGGTTTCTTGAAGTCGCAGGTCTATGCAAATAAACCACAATCGACCGCGATGCCCTAAAGGTGAACATAACACAGGCCATCGGTCAAATTCAGACGGATCTATGCGGAAGAGTCATTGAAAATTGAACCACTCGGATCCGTGCCACCGTAAGAAGCCGAGGCGGGCATTTGAATTATGTCATATTCCACACTTAATGGCATACATGCGTCTTTCAAATAAAAAAAATATTTTATTAATACCTCACATACAGCTTGTTTTATTCCATTTCCACATCTACCCGCCCTTATTGGAAAACCCTTTACATACCATTATCACGATAAACTACATTTTTACCCCTTTGTAATATAAGTTCTCTTCGAGGTCTTACCAGATTATTTATAGCAATATCATTTTGTTGACGTTATTCTAGTACGTATAGCACGTCCGTTGGTTCTTTTGGATGAAGTTGTTCGTTTTTAATGGGAAACTAAGTTCTAAACTTTTGACTTATCAAAATCTCTGATGGTGAATATTTCAAACCCACAACAGGTGTTGTTCTGTGTTCTAAAAAAGCAGCGTCTAAACTACCTGCACCTCTACTGATTTTTTTAAAAATAGATTTTGAAATATGAACAGCTTATTCAGCTAATCCATTTGATTTAGAGTACAGGGGCGAACCAAGAATTTTACAATAAATCTAATTTTTTAATATGGATATTATTTGGTAATTGAATTACTAACCAAAACTCAAGAGTTGACCATAATGTTAAAAAATTCGGTTGTAGTTACATACCTTGCATTCAAAGTGACTTTTCTACAAATAATTTTCATTTCATGCAATAAAACCCTCATACAATACTTAATCTATCTTGAAACATTAGGCTTTGGTCATCGCAAAAGTTTGCGCTATCAAATTTCATACATTCTACACATACAGATAAATACACACATTCAAATAAGAGCCTATACAAATTAATAGAAGGGTAAGCGCAAAAAAAAAGCGATAAACCAGACGAAGTATATGCAAATGCAGGTACACATTAAAGACACACATCAGAGAGGAAGATCAGGCTTGACCAAGAGTTTGATGTCTCCTCTCTTACTCTTTGAACTTCGTATAGACTATGGCAGGAAGAACAAGACCGAGCGACGATTCGAACATGATCGTCGAACACATCAACTATTCATACCATATTTTTTGTTTTTAAAAACAGATAATAATTGTGGGAGTGCGAGGTTTTTTATTTGTGTGAAATTTATGTTTGGTAGCGAAATTGACCCAGCACGACAAGAATGTATCGAACAAGAGCATGTTCGTCAGTTAGCGCTGATTTTAGCGATAATACTCATTTTTGGAGTCGATATGTGAGTAAAAGGAAATTTCAAACAGATGTTAGAGCACACACAGAAAAAATACAAGGTAAAATCAACAAAAACAATAATAATTCAACATATTTTGCCAATGTTTTTGCTTCATCGAGCATTCGTATTATTTTAACATGATTTTCGTATAAGGAAAATCAATATTAGATCATATTAAAATGACACCGTTTTTATAGTTAATTCAATATGTTTTAATTTTAAAATAATTAGAAAAAAACTGAAAATTAAAATAGAATCCATATCAAATGAATACTTTATCAGTATGATTTTATGTTGAATTAGAATTGAATCATGATGATAATCATGTTGAATTGCCATGATCATTATATTAAATCACTTCGATCATCATGTTGAATCGCTATTAAGATAATGTTAAATTATTACTATCATCATGTTAAATCACTATAATTATCATATTGAATTATAATGATGATCATGTTGAATCACGATGATCATCATGATGAATCATCATGGTCAACTTTTTAAAGCACGACGATCATCATGTTGAATAGCCATGATCAAATTTTAAATCAATCCTATCATCATGTTGAGCCACTATTATCATAATATTGAATTACCATGATCGTCATATTGAATTACGATGCTTTTAGCGTTAAATTACCACGATCATCATGTTGAATGACGATAATCATCATGTTGAATTGCCATGATCAGCATTTTAAATCACAACGACTATCATGTTGAATTTCCGTCATCATCATGTTTAATCATTACTATCATCATGTTGAATTCAGTGATCATAATTTATAATCAACATTAACATTATGTTGAATCAAAATGACTATCGTGTTAAATTATAGCACGATCATCACTTTCAATCATCACAATCATCATATTAATTCATTTCTTTCATCATATTGAATTGTGACGATCATCATTTTAAGTAAAGATTACCATCACGTCAAATCACCATGCACTTACATTGAATCCATCATAATCATTATGCATCATCATGAAAAACTGATCATGTTGTTAAAATAACACAAAAATCCTGTTGAAACAAACTTGTTTTTTCTATAAAACCGTCCACACAATCAAGAAATGTTGATTTTTTATTTTTGAAAAAATCCTGTAAAAAAGTTAATTTCCTTGGAAAAAAAAACATTTTTAAATCTGTGCTTTATATCGATTTATTTTAATAATATAATTCAAATATACAACAAATTTATCTAAGCTAAATAAATAATTTATAACAATAACAGAAAATGAGTTGGTAAATTCGTTCATTATGAAGTTTAACTTCACAGCATAAAACATAACTTCAAGTTAAATTAAACAAAATTATATACTCTTATCAAAAAAAATATATATTTTTCAAATTTAAGTTAACATAAAAAAAATAACTCATAGTACTTTCCTTATGAAATTAAAAGAAGATGTTTTAATCAAGAAAGAATGTTGCAAAACTGCACTTTTAAATTTTTTAATGGAGAAACACTTAATTTTTAAACCTATAAATATCAGTTTAAAACTTAATATCATTAATCATGAATGATCAAAAACTATAATTACGAACTATAATTTTCTTTTTTGCCCCACGTGGACTGAAATAATATTCCTAAAAAAAAAATCTTTTATTAAAATTCACCCCTTTTTTTTGGTATGTTAAAATAATTTTGGATTATTGCTTATTAAAAATCAGAGCTTCGAAAAATGCTTACTTTTCAGTTGGAAAAAGTTCCGTTATTTCATCCAAGACCGGATGAAAATCTTTCGGAGCAAGTTTAACGCCGTTAAATAATATGTCATCCAAAATGATGTTGATCAAATCACTTCGAAACCATTCAATTAAGAACGCGTTTGCCCCGTGAAATTCCAATACAGCTTTTCCCTTCAAACTCTCTGATAAAGTAAGTTTTAGTTTCTGAATTTGTAAATAAAAAAAGCAAATAACACATAAATTACAATTATCACGAGCAAATTATGTGAGTAAATTTACTTCGAAATTCCTCCGATTCGCTTGATAGCTTCTTGTATATCTTCCTTCGACAGAAATCTTAAGCTTTCATAATCTATTTCAGCATCTACAAAAGAAAATAAATTTTGTTGTTCGACATAATAATAAAGGATGCATTATTTACAAATGAAATACAAACTGCGTTTAAACTTCAAAAAAATAATTATTTTTTTCGGTCATCATAAATATGTAACATTTATATCCTTTGGTATTGGGGTTGGGCAAAGAGGGACAGATCAATTGAAATCGACTAAGAAATTTAAGAAAAAGTAAGTATACGCCTGGGTAACCCACCCAATAATTTTTCTAAATCTAAATCACAAACCCTAAGAAGACAATTAACCGCCAAAAAAAAATATTAAAAATTATGAAGCACACTCTCATGCAAATGGAATTCGAATTCTTGAATTCTATATCAGTGTTACATGAAAATCTTTAAATGCGTCCTGGGAACTGAAAACGGACATTAAATATGCTTAGAAGATGTTAATTTAAACTAAGAATCGTCTGAATCATCCAAAGCGGTCAAGAAGTTTACCACGAATTTCATGAAGAAAGAATGTTGGATCTCTTTCGATCAAATACTTCAGTAAGGGCTTGCCAATACAAAAATACAATTTAAAACCACTTCTTAATGATAACTACGTACCAAATAATCATTTACAAAAGCAACAATATTAAATTTTTAAGTTGACGCTGTGCAGGTGAAAACAAATATGTAAATACTCGTAAATACTTACCAATTAGGTGTTTTTTTGCTTGAGTTAGGTTGAATTTTTCTAAGAAGTCATCCAATTTTTGTTCGCTGCTGTCCGGAATATTTAACACGATATTACCCTCTAGATCAGTAATGAAACTATATCACACATAATTATTTTAATTTCACTTTACACAAAACCTTATAAATTGAAGTTACTTCAGTCACGACACAAACGGAAATGATTTAAATTTTCGAACCCAAATATTGGTTAGCTTTAAAGTAACGGGATCTTTCAAAATTTGTAGAATTCAACTATAAACAATAATACTTCTACATGATTTCCTTTTAAATTCTAGAGGTTGCATTTTGTTTTATGAGGAATTCAAATTGATTTAACAGGTTTCAACGTTGATTTACAAATGACGATAGATACAGGGTGAATAATAATTTATTAAGCCTTAAAACGATATTCAAGAATGCAGTTAAAGAAAATAACGGAAAGATAAAATATGAATTCCATCTTAATGTGAATTTGAGGTAATGTTGTTTATCGTACATAAGTTGTCTGATAAACAACACAAAATTATATACATAGGTGACTAATTAAGCTTTTTAGTGGTGAAAAAAAAGAAATATTTTTAAAAGTTTGTTCAAAATATGTCAAAACACCTTCTGTACTCCTAAGACAAAAGCAATTATTTCCAAAAAACAGCCACTTTTTAACTTTTCGTAGGAAGTTATTGTAATCGGTCCGATTTGTCGAATTAAAATGTTTGACATTTCTCGACGTGTTAAGATCCATAGAGTCTAAATCAAAGGTTCGAACGTTCGAACGTTCGTACCTTCGTACGTTTGTACGTCCGTACGTTCGGAATACCATTTTTCGTCGGCCATATCTCAAGAACCAGTTAAGATATCGACTTCAAATAAATTTGGTTTTACAGATAATAACTTCAAAAGATGCAGAAAGAACTCTTACAGAAATTGAGTGGGAGGTTTTTTTTACTAAGCAGTTTAAAAAAAAAGTGAACATTTTGGTTGATCGAAAATATCTTACTTACCAGATGCGCTAGTGACTTTAATTAAATTTTATATTAAGTATTGTAACGTGATAACGAATTTGAACAATTTTGGAAAAAATCCAACTAAAAGTTTTCTTAATAAATCAAAAAAACTGAAAAAAAATGTTTGTCACCTCGATTTTCTTACGAACAAAAAGTGATATTTGCACCAAAATAATTGTTTTCAACGGAAAATAATGTGTTTGATATTTGGTCAAATTTAAAAAAAAATCGCACCGTCAGTTTTTTTTTGAAAAAAAATAAAAACCTAAAAAAATTACTATACTGAAATTTGGTAAAAATTGATTTTCGACTTGAATATATTGGCAATAAAGATAAATATTGTTTTGAAACTAATTTTATCTTATACAAAATATGTCCCTAACATTTGGTTAAAATTAAAAAAATCCAGTAGACAGTGTTTTCACAAATAATAAAAATAATCTACATACAAAGAAGTACCTAAATTTGGTTAAAATTAGATTTTGACTCAAATATTTTGGGAACAAAAAAGATATTGACTTAGAACTTTATTCATCTTATAAAGGGTGTCCCAAAATTAACGCAAGATTTGAATTTGCCGCCATTTGTGCAGTGAAGTGTTGGCAACCCTGAAAAAAAGCAATTTGACAGCTAACAGTATAGGGTTATTAAAAATGGAGCGTTACACGAGAGAACAACGTGTCTTCCATGGATTATTGAACATCAACAAATGGACCCTGATTTTTCGAGCAAAATCATCCTAAGCGATGAAGCACATTTTCATCTTGATGGCTTTATCAATCGCCAAAATTGCCGCATTTGGGGTTCGGAGAACCCACATGTGATTGTCGAAAAACAAATGCATCCACAACGCGTGACTGTATGGTGTGGATTTTGGGTTGGAGGCATAATTGGGCCATATTTTTTTGAAAATGATGCTGGTCAAGCAGTGACTGTTACTGGTGCTCGATATCGCGACATGATTACACAGTTCTTTCTGCCAAAATTGGATGATATTGATGTGTCCAATATGTGGTTTCAACAAGACGGTGCCACATGTCATACAGCCCGTGAAACAATTCAATTACTGCATGGGACATTTCCAGGTCGTGTACTCTCTCGTTTCGGTGATCAAAATTGGCCTCCTAGATCGTGTGATTTAACACCATTAGTCTTCTTTTAATGGGGTTATTTGAAATCACAAGTCTATGTCAACAAGCCCACAACCACCCGTGCATTAAAGGAGGAGATTCAACGCTGCATCAACGAAATTCAGCCACATTTATGCAGAATGGTCATGGAAAATTTCAACAAAAGAGTGCGCATGTGCATGCAAAGCCGTGGAGGCCATTTGTCCGATGTGTTATTCCATACATAACCCTATCATATGTACTTTACGAGTCAATAAAAATATAACTATCAAAAGACTAAAAACGGCGTTTTCTATTAAATTCAAATCTTGCGTTAATTTTGGGACACCCTTTACAAGATGTTTTTACTTAAAGTAATCAAAAACAATTACACAGTTAGAAAACATCTTAGAGTTATTTTTTTTGATTTCATACGCGTTCAATTTCTTTAAACAAAAATATTGCCTTGTTACAAAAAATATCATTTGAAAATTTTTAGCGAGCACCAATGGGAAGTTTTCAGTGTGGGTCACATCTCAGCCTCTTTTGTTCAATTAATTACCGTGTTTTCCTATGATACAATAATATAGTATCTAGTTACTATATTAAAATTTTAAGGTTTTTATTCTATAACGAACACACTCCAGGCAGATTTTAAGAAGTTTCACAAATTTTCCAATTTCGTCCGCTGATGTACATATATTTAAGCATTTTTGGTTAGTAACAATTAAACGAACTAAATCAACAACAAATTTACCGTCAAAATATATTTATTTACATCTGAATTGCTTGTAAGATTTAAATTTTTTTGAACCGAAAAATTAGTTGGTTTGGAAGTAATAACGGGATTTTTTTTGAAAATTTGTAGAATTCAACTATAAACAATAATACTTCTACATGATTTCCTTTTAAATTCTAGAGGTTGTATTTTGTTTTATGAGGAATTCAAATTGATTTAATAGGTTTCAACGTTGATTTACAAATGACGATAGATACAGGGTGAACCAACAAAGGTCAACTTGTTGTACATTAATGGAAAGATAATTTATTAAGTCTTAAAACGATACTCAAAAATTCAATTAAAGATAATAACGGAAAGAGAAAATATTAATTGAATTGCTTGTAATTTGCAAAATTTTGTTGAAATCTTATAAGAATACTTTTCATAATATGAAATATCCAAAATAAGCGGGTTGTTTGTGTGTAAAATTTGTGTAAAATGTAAGGAGTTCCAGTTTTTTGCAACTTATTCCGATGAATAATAAAGAATGGCGTTGTTTTAGTCAAGCCATGTTGTTTTTACATGAAAAACGCTTTTTTAACATGAAGTACTTTTAAAATGGAAAGCATATGTCAATCGTTTTATTTTAATAGTATTTCAATATTACAATTACTTCATTCATATTAATTCAACATGCTCCTTCACATGAATTAGTTTTTATATGAAACCTTGATAATTTAATAATAGTTCCTTTAGAACAAAAATCATTTAAAATCAAAATGAAAAACGTTTTTTAGAGTAGCAATGTTGTTTTTACATGAAAAACGCTTGCTTTGACATGAAGCACTCTTAATTTAATTTTCAAAAAAACTTACAAGTTAAAACAAAGTGAAAACGATTTGATTTAATATAAAATACCTGTTAACATGTATTACAATCTAAGATTAAGAGGATTTAGCCTTAAATTAATATTTTGAAATATTGAAATAAGATGAAAGCGTGGTAAAGCAAAATGAAATCGAATGATTGAAAAATTCATCTTTTTTATCGAAATCAATAATTTGTCATGTTGATTTTACATAGCGTTTTTTTTCTGTGTGCATAGGCGGATTTTTCAATTTTTTAATAGGAAGTATTATATATGTTGAAATTTACTTTTTGCAAAATAACATATACTACATATTACAGTATACCTATCTATTAACTTTACAGAGTCAGCTTACAAAAACAAAACGCTAAGCTTGGTTCTACATTTCACTTTCACTAGAAATAAAATTGAAATCGATTCAAAATATAAATTGGAGTTCTGAAATTCACTTTTATCGATATCGATTTAATTTTTTTCGACTCAAAACGAAGTGAATTTCCGTGTTCTACATTTCGATATTTGCGATTTTCAAGTGATTTGAATTCTACTAAATTAAGTTGGTGTAATTTGAATTCGACAAGAGAAAATTTTTTAAAAATAGTAATAAAAAGAAAATAAACCTTGTTTTTTTTTATAGAATGCACTTGATTTGTGAGAATTTGCAGCTTCTACTGTGTATTTTAGGGAAGGGACAAAATCATTTAAAACAATTTTTCAACACACGAAGTGTCTTCTCTATACCAAAAACAAAGTTCCTTCAAAAACTTTCAAGACATATTAAGAGACTACATACGAGTACTTCGATACCAAAGTCTTTTCCAACCGATATTTGGAAACTGCTTATATAGCAAAGAATAGCAGTAATTGTGCAACAACATAGAACAAATTAAAAAACACTAATATTTTATTTATTTGTTATTTTATTAAAAAGCACAAACAAAAATAAAAACATTACAAATTACGACGATGAACAAAATTATTTATTGACTTATGTGATATATGTATGTATGTACATATGTCAGATGTTTTAATTTTACTTGAAGTGATTTCGAAAAGTCTTCGAAGTTATGAAATCGATCGAATGATAGAATCATGAAAACAATTTCACTCGATTTTGTGATCCTAGACTTAAGACTTTTTTAAAGATTTTTTAAATACTATGTTGTATTCTAAAAGTTATAGTCGTATATAGTCTCAAAATTTTGTAGCACTATACAAAGATTTTGTTTTTGCAATTAAAACATGAAATCTCAAAAAGTGAAGCAAATAGTAAAAATAAAAAAAGAGGCTGGGATGCGACCCACACTGATAACTTCCCATCCCGTCTATCGATTTGTCTTGCTTAAAAGTTTGTCTAAATGTATCAATTCTTGGCAAATTTGCGTTCTATTTTTTGTAGATTTTATTTTTTTTATGAAAAAACGGACTGTTGGATTTTTATAAAAAAATTACTGAATATAAAAAACAATATTTTCTGTGAAATAAAATAAGTTTGAAGCCAATATTTTTAATTTTCGAAAAGCTATTTGAGCCGAAAATCAATTTTTACCAACTTTTATTAATTTTTTTGTTTAGGTTTTTATTTTTTGTAAAAAAACTGTCAATTCGATTTTTCTCAAAATTTTTCCTAATGTTGAAAACAATATTTCTTATAAGTTAAAATTAGTTAGAAGCCATAATCTCAAATTTTTGAAAAGATATTTAAGTCGAAAATCAATTTTTACCAACTTTTGTTAAATTTTTTTTTTTCGGTTTTTAATTTTTTGTAAAAAAACTATCAATTCTATTTTTTTCAAAATTTTACTGAATGTTGAAAACAACATTTTTTGAAAGATAAAAGTAGTTTAAAGCCAATATCCCAAAGTCTTGAAAAGATATTTGAGTCAAAACTCAATTTTTACCAACTTTTTTTTTATTTTTTTTTAGGTTATTATTTTTTGTAAAAAAAACTGTCAATTCGATTTTTATCAAAATTTTATCAGATGTCAAAAACATAATTCTTTATTGCACAAAATTATTTTGGAAATGAAATCATATTTTAGTCGTAAAATTTTCGAAGTGACAAATTTTTTTTTTCAGTTTTTTTGATTTATAAAAAAACCGTTAATTGAATTTTTTTCCAAAAATATAATTGTTTTGTATCACGTTACAATATATAATATAAAATTTAATTCAAGTCTCTAGCGTCATTGGTTCATGAGATATTTAGGGTTAACCAAAATTTTCACCTTTTTTTTTAAACTGCTATGATAAAAAAACCACCCACGCAATTTTCTTGAGTGCCCTTTCTGCATCTTTCTGCCTTCTTTCTAAAAATCTTTTATTTCGACTCTAGGGACCTTGAAACGTCGAGAAATGTCAAAATTTTCAATTTGACAAATCGGACCCATTACAATAACTTCCTATGGGAAGTTAAAAAAAAATGATAAACAACAAACTGCTTATTGTATTCTATGAACATGCTTTCGAGATACACAAGAGTTATGAATTTAACCAATATTTATATCAGAGACTTGAGCAAACATCAAAATTCTATCCGCACTGAAGAATTTGTATTTGTTCTATGTAGGTACATTTAAAATCATATTTCATAGCGGATATTTTTGCCAAAAAAACGCACCTTACGTATTAACTTCAAACCAAGCCTAATTTGAGAAGTTAATTAATAACCTATAGTTCTTGACCAACATCACAATATTTTTTAAGCTTTTGTGTCCGATCCCTAAAATTATAATACAAATTGTATAAACTTTAATTTGCAAATAATATTCAATAAAAAAATTAATTTGACTTTAAAACCATATACAATTGCAATTCTATGACCAGCTAAATAATTGTATGTTAAAAAAAAAACGAAACAATTTCGGCACTTTACTATACCATTATTATTTTTATTTTTTTTTTTTCATATCTTAGTATATAAAATATTATGTATCTGGTTTTAGGCTATGAGCTGCGACGATGTAACCAGATTCTTCTTTGTTTGTTTAAAAATAGATACTTTATTTTCATGATATTGGAATGTTCATGATCTCGGAACTGAAATGAAATCCAAGCAAAGACCATAATTGAAGAATTATTAGAAAAAACATTTAGAATAAGATCGTTAAGCTATTAATAGTTAATAATAAGCTTCCATGGCCAAAGCTAACAGATTTAAAATCAACATACAAGGAAGATTACTCGAACCTTTATCGAAAATCAATATTTCATTTGAAAATGGCTAGCTGGTTGCGAGAATAAAAATAAATTATTTTGCTGGCCTTTTTCTCCTGTATCACGCATGCTTTCTTGCAACCCGAAGTTGGCAATAAAATTTCCAATAGAATCAGACAGTCAGAATTTGTCGCAATTATGCTAGACGAGACTTCAGACGTTCAATTAAAGTTCCAATTATATAATGTTTTCCGATATTACTTTAACAAAAAAATTCATGAAAAATGTTCTACATTTATCGATGATGTAAGCCTAGAGCGGAAGATTTGAATAAAACTAATTAGAGATCTTGAAAACTTATCTTGTACCTCTAGAAGAAAGTAGCTAACTCTAACGCTATGACCAGGAATCGCCACTGTTAGAGTACCGGAAACTCCTGAAAATTAAATCGAAGTTCGAATCTTTAGCAAAACTCCTCAACTTATACGAATTAAATGGAATATTATCAGCTACAATTTTCCAAGGATACATTGAAAATATTTTGATGATAATCTATTTTATAGTTTTCAATACATGTTTTTAATGCCTCTTGCCATGTATGGCAGGTATGGAAGAGTACCTTTTAGCTTTATATAGAGTTCTTGTAATTTTCATGTGAGATTTATGAAGGAGATTTAAGTTAACGTCTCTTTAATTAGTGATTTTGTAACAATACACGATTTCCGTAAAAAAAACTAAAACGGTTTTCTACATGAATAATATTTTTAAGTTCCCAGAAAAATTTGAAATCATCATGAAGATTATGCTTATCTTTTGGCCACCCTTCTTATTAAAAGTTTTATGGTCAAAATGCACCTTAAAATTGTATACCTACCTTACCTACCCATATAAGAGGCATTAAGAGCAGAATTGGCGTAGTTCTCATTTTATCAATTTTGATTTTTTAATCCTGAGTGGTCAAAATTAAATTTTCCTCCATAAATCAAAAATGCTGCGAAACATCGTTTCTGAACTGAAATTTTCTTAAACCAAAACAACTAAAATTTCAGTCAGAAGACTTAAAAATCTATCAAGATTTTGATGTTTTATTGGTACCATCCAACAAAAAATGAAGGCGCTGCGCTGCTGTAACCGAACGACCCCTTTGAAATGGATGTAGACTTGTTATATGAAAGATATCGATTCGACAAATATACTGCAAAGTTTATATGTGACATTCTTCTCGTAAATATTAAAAAATTTAACTTCAATGAGAGGTTTTTCAATATCTGTAAATCTTAACAGCTTTTTAAGCCTTAACGGCGGGCGGCGCTAAGATTTTTTGCTCGGAATATTGCCCAAAGTGAAATAGGTAACGTGATGTTTTCTACAAACGTATCTTTACCACAGTAAGACAAATTTTGTGACAACAAGCGGTTTTTATTTTTAGTGTCGTTAGACTTTACAAAAAAAAACAACAAAACTTTAGCAGCTTTTTGACCATCTTCACAGATTGTTTGCTAAAACTTGGGGCTTGGGATTCAAAAACTGACATGCTCTTAAAACTAAAGCTAGCTTATTGAAAACAAAATTACCTAAGCCAAATATTAAATCTGCTTTCTCCTCATCATACCTTAAAATCACAAAAAATCTTACATCTCATACATGACCATCCAGATCTTCTACAAAAAATATATCCTTGACTTTAGTTGTGGCTCGAATTAAAAGTTCAGAAGACAGGCAGACTATAATCCTTGTCTAAGACCACCCAAAAGCTACCCGAACATGCAATAATTCAATTATATATATATGATATCCTCGTTTTTGGACATCCACCAGCACCGCACCAATAACAACCCAAACCTTTCATATAAAAACATCCTTAAATCATCTCGAGAGATATATTTCATATGGATGTTTAATCCTATTAGAAAACGTAAATGCTCCAGGGATTTGGTAGAAAAATTTACTGCACTTTCACATCGTCCAAGAGAGAGAAATTTAATTCACAAAAAGTACTTTGATCCTATATGTCTTTATGCCAACTTTATCTCTGTCCTTTATTCTCTCTGTCTATCTCTTTTGCAGGGTGCGAATCCGTGGCTACCCCTAAAAATAAAACCCATTTTTCCCCAAAAAAAAAAAGAGAAAAAATAACAAACAAAAATTCTTCTCAAACACCATCACTTACCCGAAATGATCATGTCCCCACGCTCTGTGGTCCAATAATTTATTGATGCCGGATAAGCTTCCGTATGGCATTCCAATGTAACATCCTGTCCCACATACGCTCCTTCCAATTGATTTGGAATCGACAGCATTGGCGGGACTGTATTTTTGTTCCATGAATTGTTTGTGTGTGTGTGCGTTGGGTATTTTTATTGTTATGCGATTGGAAGGTATCGTCGTCGTATCCATATCCGCATCCGTATCCGGTGTCGCAATGAAATTGTATTTTACAAACAGAAACATTTAGCGTTTTACAAAATGGCTTGACATATACAATATTTGATTTGGTCAGTGGAAACAGTTATATGGCATAGTGAAGAGAAGTTGAGTGAAGTGAAGTAGCAAGTGGGGAGTATAGGCTTTCGATAGGCCGTGATAGGTACCAAATTATAAAGTGCACATTAATGTTCGATGTGTGTATCTGTTAGTTTGTAGGCTCTGTTGTGTGCTGTTATTGAACATGTAAGGAATGTGTGTTTGTTTGGAATATTAATGATTTGATATTTTAAAGAAATAAGGAGAATTTCACCAGTAGCTTTATAATTTTATATTGAAATGATATGAATTTTAAAAAAAACATAAGAATCCCTTTTATATTTATGACAAAATATATTACCAAGTGTTTTTGTAAAAGTCTTACAATTTTTCGAAATTAAAAGTGACTCAAAACCGAGTGTTTTCAAGAAAAAGTGTACTTTGAGAACAATTTTGTAATAGACCAGTTTTTCCAGTCAACGCAATTTGAAAAATAAATTCTGCCTAAAGTTTAGTGAATGACTCTTCGCACAACTATATAATGTACAACAGGGTGGAACGTCATATTTTCGTTTTCGATTTTCGATTTCGGTTTATTTCTAATAGCGCTAAGAAATTAAATCAATACGTAAACTACCCGTAAAAAATTAGAATAAAATAAATTTGCCTTTTCTTAGCCCTCTACCTCGACTCCAAGTTAAGCAAAAATTTGCTTTATAAATTTTTAACTATAAGGCCTACATACAAATATTTTTAGCAGAAAAGAAAGATTGCTTAATTTCCTATCAAACATACAATACATATCTTACTTTTCGGTTCAATGAGCTGTTCTTGAGTTACTTCAAAAGGTGCGATAGGCACAACACTTAAAATATCATGCATTTAATCATAAAATCGGATAAGTATACATTTTCTCAAAGCCTTTTTTTTTATGTGGCTATGAAAAAATCAGTTTATGAGGAAAGAAAGTTTAATCTTATTTACTGAGATCTCAACCACCATCAGGCGTAGCCAAGTACTTCAAGTTATAAAAGGGGTATTGAGAGAAATCTTTTATATCTCCAAGAATTTGTGATCAGAATGACATACATCTAGCGATTGCAGTTTTGTAAGATATTGGCATAGTTATTGCAGATAGATAGATAGATAGCGTGTGAAAAATAAAGCAACCGATTTTACCATTACAAATAAACTTATTGAATGTAGGAAGACTCACTGCAATGGTTCTTCTATCAACTGAATATTTATTCACGACCAAACTGTTTAATTAAGATCAAACTGTGTTTTATAAAACAAATTTTTATATAAATTGGTTGGTTTATAAAATGGTTTTGTTGCTTGTTTTAAAGAACACTAGATATAGCATATTTTTCATTTTAAACATACGATTGTGTATTAATTAAAAATTAAAAGACTTCTGTAATCAGTTTTTCAACTGTCAAAATGTACACACATCAATGCTTAAATTTATCAGAAATTAAGATCTCTGACCTTAAATAGAATATTTAAAAGAAACTGTTGTAATCGAGTCCTTTTTTCATAATTTGTAAGTTATTTGGATATTTTTAACAGGAAATGCTTCTGAATGCCAAAATGTCTGAAAGAAACACGGGGCACAGGCAAACCTTTTTCCAACTTTTATGATTAAAAACTTTAAACTGGTTGGATATGGTTCACATTAATTATTTTTTGCCAAAAAACATATATAAAACAAACAAAAGTTGCTTATTAACAAGGTTTTCTCACTCGTTTACTCTTGAGTCTAAGTTAGAATAGCGGGGCAAAAGGTCAGTAAACCAATTTTTGATGGACCTAAGGCTGCAAAGTAATACCCGTGGCGTGATGGTTAGTGCGTTGAAGTGCTAACTTACAGTGTCCGTATGGGACCAGTAATTTAGTTGTAAGTTATGGTTAATTAGGCTAGTTTTATGAATTTTTGTCTAGCTTTAAGAATGAATTAATAAAAATGAATTTAAAATAAAAACAAAAAAAAAGTGCGTTGGAGTGTCATGCCAGTGGTCTTGGGTTCAATTCCTGCCTGTATAATCTACATTTTTTTCACGGGTGCTGCCTCTTGCGAGGAATTGACAGATTCTCCAAGAGTAATTCTTGTCATGAAAAGTGCTTACTCAAATTAGCCGTTCTGCTTTGGCTTAAAACTGTAGGTCCTGTCCATTCCTGGCAACATTACTCGCACACAGGAATGGTTGAAAGTTGTACGTCACAAGGCCATAGTTCTCAACGGACTGTTGCGCCACCTAATTTAATTTAATGTAAGGCCGCAAAGCTATTCCAGATGGAAGAAACAATTTTTAGAAGTATTAACAAACTGTTATAAAATTTATATTTTGTTTTGTCTCGTCCAGTTTTTAGCTTTTCCAAACTAATATAACTTCTTTTAGAGGTCATCTTACCACCAAATGTAGTTCCACCTTTTAAAGATTCAACAACGATTCGAATCATGGCTTGATAAAAACTTCGGATTCATAATAATTACATGTTAATTTAGTACTATTAATCCAAATATACTAACTAAGATACAACATTTTATAACACTTAAAACATATTTCCTACAGCTAAGGTTCTAGTAATACTTTACTGCATTCATGGAATCCAAAACTCTGAATGTCTTAATTATTGCCACTTGCCGAAGACACTCATTTCTTGGGGTCAACAAAAGATGTTAAACAAAAAACTGATATAAATGGCATATATTTAGTTATACCCAAGAAAATAAAAAAAAATGTTTGGTGAAATTCTCCTATTTTTTTAAATCAAGTGGATACAACCAATTATTGTCTACAATTTGTAAAATGAATAAAATTATACTCACACTGAACTCTCAAATGAACGCGTTTACTAATCGATGGTGGCACCCCATTCGACGCGACACATAAATAAGCCGCCATATGTAATCGACTGACCTTAGTGATGTGCAAAATTTCACCATCCACAACATTGACTAAAAAGGACGACCGTGACACCGACACCGACACCAACACCAACAACAATATCATTGGTTGCCACCAAAAATGAAGCAGAAGAAAAAAGAGGAAGAAAACCAGAGATTAACCGATATGGTACTACATATGTTATGCAGCATATAGTCCTTGTATAAGGACTCTGTGCGGGTGATGCGTGTACGCGCGCCGTACGAAACGTTGTTGTCTAGTCAAGAGGACTACAACACTTACCATTCTCTCCGCCAATTGACATCTCTTCGCCATCCTCTCGCCTCCACATCACATAAGGCTCTGGGTATCCACGAGCTTTGCACATCAATGTCACGTTGGTGCCCTCTCGCACCACCATATCGTTACTTGTCATTCCCTCGACAATCAAGGGTGGCACTGTAAGGATATCAAGAGATAATGTTGTTTGTTTGTTTTTGTTTATCCATTTATAGGGACTCATGAAGAAGGAGTGTAGGAGGAATAGGAGGATTGGGAGGAGACAGAGGATTGAAACAGCTTTATGTTATCCCTTGGAGGGATGTGCTGGAATGTAGACGGAGACACACGACACACTAAATATACAAACTCACCCACAACTTGAAGATATCCCTTCCGGGATCGCATCGGATCCGTGTTCACTTGACACATGTACCAGCCCCGGTCGTTCTCCTCGACCTCCTTGATATGCAAATACCAGGATCTATGATCGTTGTATGTCAGACTAATTCTGTTGTTTTGTGTTATCACGTTGTGATGTATTGAAAGGATTGTTTGAGTATCGACACGCACCCAAGCGACCTGTTTTATTTTTTTAAAAAGAAAAAAGGATATAAAATACACAAACTTTTAAGTGAACATGACGATGATGATTTTGGTGTATATGGAGTGTATTTTTAACTTCATATAAAGTTTATTGGTTGAGAGTGTAGGAGAACTAGGAGGTTGTGTGGGAAGCTTATTAAAAATTCAAAATATGAATGTGATGGGGACGATATTTTCATTTTCGTTTTAGGTTTTTTTTTGTTTTTCCCAGGTTTATATGGTTGGGTAATGCTAATGGTGTTATTATAAATGAATTTAAATCACAAGGGAACGTGTCAGTGTTGACACTTCTCAGAACTTTATTAAATATTCAACGAGTGACTTTGAAAAAAAAGGAGGAAAACACACACACGAAAAGAAAATAATTTGAATGTCAATTAAATTTTAAGGATTTTAAAGTAAAGGGAAAATTTTGTTGTTCTTAAAGAAAAAAAAACAGAAAAGTTGTATTTGAGATTTTGTAACTTTTAAGGATTATGGATTTTCGTAGAAAAGAATTAAACCTTTTTAAATATTCATTTTGATGGTTTTAATTTTTTGGTAAGAGGAAATTTAAGAAAGACACGTAATTTTTTGTTTTTGAGAATTTTAGAAAACGGGAAAGTACATATGTTTAAGTGTTTGTTTCAAAATAAAATACCTTAGAAGCGTAAAGTGGAGTAAGAACAAGGAAATCGTTTTGATTTTTTAAAAAGTGAACTTAAGAGTTTTGTGATTACGAAGAAATTTAAGAAAATATTTAAGTAAAGGAAAAGCTTAATAAAAGTTAAAAATGACCGTAATAGTTCTTCCGGAGGTAACAAGGTTAATGAAAGTAATTAAGTGCCTTCCCCCACCAGTGGCAATGGATCTTGCTTCTAGTAAAATAAAATAAGCCGGTTAAAAGCCAGTTTGAAGCCTTTGAAACGCTGATTAAAAACCGCTGGTAAGCCAGTTTAAAGCCGTTTATAATCCGATTAAAATTCGTTAATAAACCGGTTTAAATTCGATAGTAAGCCGATTAAAATTCATTGATAAGTTGATTGAAAGTTGTTGATAAGTCGGTTGAAAGCCGTTGATAAACCGATTGGAAGAAGTTGAATAGCCGGTTAAAAGCCCTTGATAACCCAGTTAAAAGCCATTGATAAGACTGTAAAAAGCCGTGAATAAACACCACCAGCCAAGAAAAACTGATCGAAGCTACCGAGACATACGGAAACGAGCCAGGAATTGAAGAAGAATTAACAAGGAGACAACCAACATGAAGCTCAGCACTCTTGAACATATATTAGAACACCGGTACCGTACCAAGCCAATTAATTTATATTATTTAAAGTTGTAAATCAAGTCAAATCAGAGTTATAATAAAGAAAAAGCCTTTATACGAAGTTTGGCCATTGATAGTGGCCATATTATTTCATCTGAATCTAGCTGCCTAGGAAAATCACTTTGGAATTCTACAGCGGTTAAAGATATGTGCAAATGATAAAATGCTGGTTAAAAAAAATATAAACCAAATCCATTACTTTGAATAAACAAAAAAAAAACTGTCGGAAAAGCCTCTATCCGAAAGAATATGCTGAAAAAACTTGAAGTAGGTATATGATTTCACGTTTTTCTTACAAGAACTCAGCTTTTTATAAACAACATCTTGGTATCAAATTTTTTTTTGTCAAACTTGAGCCTTCTACAACTGGCCCGGAAGCTGAAATCTAGGATCTAGGCAACGAATGAATAGTTACAAACTAATATTCATCAAAAACTCAACTTGAACGATGGTGTATACTTTTTCATGTACATGTCACATGGCTTACGAAACATTCGTGTAAATTTATCCTGTTATGAACTTTTTCTAGTGTGTTTTAAGTCGTATATCTATTCGTATAAGTCACAAACTGCTTCTGTTCTCAAGGCTTATACTATCCATTAGATTCAACCTTGATGCTTGTCCCGAAGTCATAGGAAATTGAATATCGTACAGGAGCACCATTCACAAAAGCTGCGTCTGACATTTGAAAAATAATACAAACTTACATCTGTTGACCTTTTTGAGGTAAGCACAATTTCGATGATATTTCACCCGTATTTCGTTTTATTGAAATTTAAGGCATGTCAAGTCTATAACAGAATTCTAAGAAATCACTGACCTTTCACAATAGTTAAACTTAATAATGAAATTCGCTGAAAGAGCTACATAGTCGATTCCTTAGACTGTCATTTCCATTATCCATACCTCTTTTTCTGTTCTGCAATAGAACATTAACTTTGCCTCTATTGTGGCTATTAAGTTGCATTTCAAGGAATCGGAAGTAGAGAATCCTAATAAAATGCATAAACGGTTCCATGGATAAAGCGCACATTTGTTTGAATTTTATTTACGTTTGAATGTAAGAACTTTTTGAGTTTTTCATCAGTTTTACCTTTATGAAGAAGTGTAAATTGTAAATCGTATTGAAATGTCGTATACCTTTTAAAAATCAGTCAATGAAGACGAGTATTTAAAATTTTGAAATCATAACTTTTTGAATTCACACATTGAAACCCCTGTGTCTTTTAACAACATTACGTGCTGATTCTAAGAAGTTACCATTCATCTCTGTATGATTTATCGTTGGCCTGATACACTCTTTCTGAATTTTTTCCATCCTGAGGAACTATTTTGAAGTTTCCAGTGTTTACTTTTGTTTTGTTTTGTTTTCGGTTAACTAAAAATTCGTATTCGTCGCGAAATTGGCCCGAACGACAGATTATAGAAGGTTGAATTTTCAATAATCTATACTAATATTGTAAATGAGACATTGAATGCGTTTGCTTGTTTGTTTGTTTGTTTGTCCGTCCTTCACGCTATAATGAAGCAATGTTATGAAACAATTTTTTGAGTGGAGGTAGTTTTAAGACTGGAGAATGTTTTGAGCTACTTTTTACATCGGTAAAACGTCTCATTCTACAAGAGCCGCCGGTAACACTTAAAAATAGATATTCAATATATTCTTTTTTTTTAAAAAAGGTGTTGTCTGCTTTTGGACCTGTTATCGTTGCATATCATAAGTCGGTTCTTTTAAAGACATTAATGCACGAACCTATGCTGAAACAATATTGAAAATAAAAGGGCGGTAAAAAACCGATGGAGAGAGTTATGTGAAACTAACGTAGGATTTTGACAATCAATTCTTCTTTCAAATTCTAGCACCAAGAAACGATGTTGTTTTGGAAATACGAGTAAATTCAATCATTTTTGATAAAGTAGCAGCAGAAATTATTTGTCAATAGACATTGTCATGGACTTAGAACAGAGCACTTTCTACCCAGTAGAGTTTTTTAACTCACTTGAGCTGTCCGGCGTGCACTCAAATAAGTTTGCGATGCAAAATAAGGCGTTCCAATAATAGGTTGGCTTAGGTTAAACTGGCTGTCCGGGAGGAAGTAGGAAACACTTAAGCCAGTTTATTGGCCTATTATTTATCACATAATTCTGGAGGCCTGAGCTCAATGAAACCAGTTTACCTTACAAAACGTAAAAGACTGATTATGTTAATGTGATTGAGATCGTTTGGATCATTATGGAAGAATTCTCTTGCGCTTTTGAACTAGAGCAGGTGAAGAACTGTTGCCTCCTCTTCCTTATCCATGGAGCTTCTGTAAAAGTCGTTTGAGAATTCGCCTAGCCAAGTGGCGTTCTTTCTTATTAGTCGCGGTCCGGTTATGACACCGTTTATATACTTAGCTTATATGCGAGCTGCTTAGAGATAGCATGCACCTTGAGCGCTTTAAATCTAGTGCAGGCAAAATGTTTTTCGTGACCTGACACGCGGTGGTATTTTTCCACCTGATGTTTGCTTTCTTAATAGCATCTTGCATTATCAATAGTTTAAATGTAGCGATTGGTATCGGCATAAGTCAAACGTGGTAGAATGGGTTGTACTGTTCCATTGCTGGCGAGTTCATCTGCCATACAATTTTCTGCAATGTCTATGACACTATTGTACCTACCATCTTCATTACAGATGATCGGGACTTATGGACTGTTAAAGAGTTTGTAGAGACAGAGTCTAGAGATTTTAAAGCGGCCTGACTATCTAAAAAAATATGAATATCAGATGTTGAGTTGATATCACGTTTTCTTTAAGCTATTTGAAAGCTTTTATCGTCAAAAGTTCCCTCCTGGAAAACCAACAATGATTGGGAAGGTGGAATGAGAGACTTCATTTAGTCGTTCAGAGTACATGTCTCTACGAACCCTTCAATAATGCTTATACGAAATTAAGATTATGTAAAGGTACAAGAATTGTGGCTTTGGAAAGGGTGTAAATGATATTACTTCCCGAATCCAAATAATTCTTTCAGTTTTTCCATTCCAATTCAAAGGGCTTCAATTCGCCATTAAAATGAAATTTTCTATGCACATTTCATCATTTTAAGAAAAGACAGCGTTACTTTTGGTTGCTTTTTATTTCTTTTGATTGTTAACTTATGTTACTTGTCCCTGGAATGCCTCTATGTGAGATTTTGCATTCCTTTTACCACGCACACAAAGCCGCGAGTAACAGCTAATACCAGTTAACTTCATCAAAATTTCGGTGATGCAGGGCATATTACCGACATTTGTTCAAATTTCTTTTGTCGGATTGGGTAATGGCAAAAGTTTCGATCATCAGTGATGAGTCACATTTTCATCTCAGTGGATTCGTCAATAAGTAGAATTGACGCATTTGGGCGAATGATAATCCAAGAGTGATTGTCGGAAAACCAATGCACTCACAAAGAGTGACTGTTGGGTGCGTGCGGTTCATGGGCTGACGGAATCATCGGTCCGTATTTTTTTTTTAAGATGAGGCTGGTCAGGCAGCTACAGGGAATGATATTCGCTATCGTCCGACGATAACAAACTTTTTATACCCCGAATAGGAATATATGGATGTGGACCATATGTGTTTTCAGCAGGACGGTGTCACTTGCCACACAGCTAAAGAAACAATGGATCTTTTGCGCAATAAATTCAATGGCCGTGTTATCTCACGTGGTCATGATGTCAATTGGCCGCCAATATCATGTGATTTGACACCGTTTGACATCTATCTTTGGAGATATTTGAAAAAAAAAGGTGTACGTCAATAAGCCAGCAAGAATTTAAGAGCTAAAGGATAAGATAATTCGGCGCATTAACGACAAAGAACCTCAAATATGCCTCAGCGTCATCGAAAATTTGGATAATCGAATGAAGGTTAATCGCCGGGATTGCGACGGTCATTTGGTCGATATTTTATTTGATACATAATTGAACCATACCAATATTATCATACTTAAAAGAAATGATAGTAATTTTTTAAATAATTAGTGTTTTATTCAAAATCAACATCGGACCTTAAAATTTAACCACCCTTTACAAGCTCTTATAGCTGAGATGTAGATTTTATTAATAGTTCTCCACATAAGGCCACAAAAATATAAGTGAAGATAAAAGCAACGTTGCTATAGTTTGACTTTAAAAGGGTTAAATTGAAGGTCGTTTTTTTTCTACAACTTTTCCCTTATACGTGTTTCCATATGAACAAAAAAAAAGGTAACGAAATATTTATAAGAATTGCCCCCCACCACAATTTCGTTTAGTTAATCGAAAAAAAAAATTCAATTCAATTCAATTCAATTTGAATTCAATATTATTTCCATAACTTTTTCATACATATATAGCAAAGGATGAATCGAATAAGGGAAAAACAGACGACACGAAATTCCCAAAGGATACGACAAAATAAGGACACAAAAAAAAACATGGTTTCTGGAATGTTTGCGTATATGATTTATGTATAAAGAAAGTGTGTGTAGCTATATCAATTTGCAATGTTTAGTTTGGGTGTTTGACTTTTAGTTTATTTTTTCTATAAAAAGAAATGCCGCCATCACAACCCACAATATCTACAAACCAACGAAGCAACAAACTTGTATGATATATGAAAGTGTCATGTTCCAATGCCAATTAGCTAATTTTCTAACAAAACTCTCTCTTTGCAGGTAACGTAAGGACATTTATGTAATAAGTATAAAGACGACAAAAAATAGTTCAGAAATTGAACAAAAACTTGTACATAGTTCAGAGAAGTAAACATATATTTCATATAAGTTTTACAGGGTGTTCTAAACAAAACAAAATGTTTTAAGAGAAAAAACACAAACATTTTTAACAAAAGTTTTAACTTGAAATAAATACAAACTAAATATATTTTATTTCAACATCAAATTCACATTTTTTGCCAAATTGATAAGTTTAAAGAAACAAAAATCAAAAATTGGCTTAAATTTTTGACCACCCTGTTTAATAAAATATTTTTCAAAACTGGGATGACGAATATGACACGAGCCAAAAGAAAAAAAAAAAGTTAGTCTTACGTGACCTATAAATTTATTGGGAACAGGAAACTTCTTATGAAACTATACAGAAACACACTCATTCAATATTTATAGAAAATATTTACTCGATGAATGAAAATCATTTCTCTGGAAAATGTTTCGCTCTATCTTCAAAATTCCATAATGTTAGAATGTATATGTACTCTTTTTAGTAACCGTGATGTTACTTTCTACAGAAATTCAGAGCGTGAGAGACTAAAAGTACGAAGAAGTGGCTACGAGGAAGATATACGATGAAAGAAAATTGAAGGTTTTGGTGTGAAAGTTTTCCAATCTGCATTTTCTCAAAAAAAAAAATTAAACAAATAATAAGAACTTACTTTGTATCCTTTCAAGTTTTCCACAACACAAGCGAGTAATGCATCTCTTCCTATAGAAACGGTCACATTTGGTATTGGCTCAGCAAATCTTGGCATACTTATATCTAAAGAAAAACAAAAATTCAAATATTTTCATATATTGACAAATTGTAAAAAGATCCTTTTTTCTCATTTCAATTTTAATTAACTACCTTCAGACGATGAAGATTGTGAATCAAGGACTTTTGTTTGTTTGCCTGTAAATAAATACAAGAAAAAAAATAAGGAGTTAAACATACATACATATGAGAAGTGTAAGAAAATGGTTGAGAAAGGAGAAACTGTAGATTATAGAGAATATATAAGAAATACATTGAAGGACGTTAAAAGGAGCAAGGTTGCAATAATTGAGTATAAAATGAGAAAAAGTTAAAATGAGATGTTGTAATTAGGAAAAAGAAAATCTTTCTACAAGTACATATACATATTTCTTCATATGTGTTCCTGTGCTGTATTTTAATTTCACTCCTTGTTCTTGTTACGAAACAAATTAAAAAGGAAATTTGAGTTGAAACACTTTTAGCTTATTTTCAAGGACTTAAACCTTCACCTTTAAGTTTCAGTCTTGATATGAAATACATGATTGGGGGGCTCGTACTTGCTCTAATAAAAGATTCTATCTGAAGTACCACGAATACTTTTTTATGATGATTACTTGTAAGATAAAAAAAATAAATTGATTAAAAAAAGTAAACAAATGAAAACAAATATTTTCTTACTTAAATTCATAGTAAATTTAAAAAAAATTATGTTCAATTTTGTAACAGCAAATTTTTGAACAATAACTTTAAATGTTTTATTCAATTTTTTTACCTGCCATATTTAATTCATGGTACCTACATTGCAGGACAAATTTAGTACAGGTAATATCACACCGTCATTTAAAGAGTTTTATAAAAAAAAAATTGGAATAAAATCCAATAAATTTGACATTTTTTACAAAAATCAGACAAATTAGGTTCCAGATTATTTGAATCAATTTAGATAGGAGACACATTTTCTTGAAAATTTTAAATAGTGTGTTGCAAGACTCAATATTTAGAAAAAAAATCAAGAAATAGTTTTTTGTTTTTTCATTTGGATCTGAAGTTTATTTCCAAAACCTAACCCTATTACAATTTTCGATTGACTTTTTAAAAATATATTTTTCTAACAATTAAAAAAAATTATATACGTTTCCATTTTCTTAATAGATTCAGATTTCCTAAATTAATTAAATAGTGTAACACAATTAAAATGATTTTCTTTTTTAAAATACCTACATAGGTACATATACGATCGACGATAAAAGCAAATATTCTGATCGACTTGGTCGGGAATTTTTACAGGAAAAGTTCTTTTTTATTATTTTTGCTTCCAAAAAAGTTAAATTTAAAGAAATTATCAAAAGAAATTTTAAAATTTTGAAAAAGTTTTAAGATTTTTTTAATATTAATTATTTCGTAAGTCAATTTAACCATTCTTGAAGTTAGTATGGTTTTTCTTAAAATAAAAGCAAAAAAAAATAAAATGCACGGCCTGGTCAAACGAACTTCCCCCTGTATCCAAAAAGGTGTTAAAAATATTTATTGTATTTTTAAGATTTAAAAATGTACCTGAAAGAAAAGTTTGTTTTTAAAAAATTCTTAGGAAAACCTTAATTTTTCAACAAAAAAAATATTTGAAAACCTTTAGAGCTGTTTTTAATTTTGTATATACAGGTACATTTTTTTAATTTAATTTTAAAAATATTTTTAGTTTAAGGCTATTAAGGGCTTATTAGTATGTACTTTAAATTTCAATTTCGTAAAAAATGATAACTTATTTTCGATATCAAATTTTAAAAAAGGTTTTAAAATATTTTTTTTTAAATCAAAATAAAACGAGTGACATTTCTGATCATCTAATATTATTAAGACATTATAATAGCTTGTAGAGAAAAATTTATTGAAGTTGGTTCATTAGTTTTTGAGAAAACTTAAAAGCAAAATAATGGTACCCTTCTTGAGAAATAAAAAAAATTATTGAAAAAAGCCAAGTTTAGAAAACAAATTTAGAGAAAAAAAAAAACAGAAAGACAGTAGGACGGAATCGTGGGACCCACTTTTTTCAACTTCTCTACCATCGTAATGTCATGTTTGATTAAAATCTCGAGCTCGAAAATGTCTTACGAATGCAAAACTTTCCATATAGTTCCTAGATGTAGCAAGAGAGTATTTATTATTTTTGAATACATCTTCGGCTTCGGCTTTAAAAGAAAGAAAATTGTCCAAAAATTCAAACCAGGGAAATATTTTAATATTTTTTTTTTTTTAAGTCAATTAAATCATTTTTTAAATAATTAAGACTTTTTTTAAAGTAAAGAAAAAATAAACTTTGAATGTGGTTTCTTTGTTAAAACTCAGTACTCTGTCTCGTTAGCTTCCTCGTCAACTTTTAAATGAGTTTTAAGAAAGGAGTTTTAAGAATTTGGAAGTTAGTGTATAGAGATTTTTTATCTGTTTCAAAATGAAAATTGAAAGACAATTTCGTAGAAAAAATTAAATTTTTAAACTTTTTGAAAATATGAAGTTTATCGACGTTTCACGGTCCTTAGAATGTTTGTGTGATCGTATTTACGTACATACATTCGGGAAGCTTTTACGTCGTGGTCCATATCTTATGAACCAGTGGAGATATTCACTTTCACAAAGATATTGAACAAATGTGTATTTGTGTAGATTTATGTATTTTAACTGGAAAAACTATTCATATTTTTTTTAATTTCATACATTCCTCAATTATCTCAATATTCTGTTTATGAAGCCCATATTAATAATGTTAAAGATATTAAAAAAACCTTAGATGAGAATTGTTATATTATAATCCTTGGAGATTTTAATTTACCAAATGTAAAATAGTTATTTTCAAATGATGATGAACAATATTTTCCTTATAACGTAACTAAAGATTTTGAATACAATGTAATTGATAGCCTATTGGCTTTAAATCTGCATCAAATTAATAATGTTCAAAACTCTATTGGTCGAATTTTAGATCTAATTTTTATTGTTAAGAATCTAGAAGCTCAATTAGATGAGGCTTGTTTCCTTTTGGGTGAAAATAGTGTTCATCATAAATCACTTCAAATTAGATTTAATTTTTCTGTTTTAATTGAATCACAATTTTGTTCCAATGTTATAGCTCATGAATATGATTTTAAAAATACTGATTTTGTTGCTATGAACATATATTTTGAAAGCGTAAATTGGCAAATTATTTATAATTGCAGTAATTTAGAGATGGCTTTTGCTATGTTTCGGAACATATTAGATGATGCCATTGCTAATTTCGTTCCTTTAAAAAAAATTCAAAAATTCAAAAAGACCAATTTGGTTTAATAAAAGTTTGTCTAGGTTAAAAAATGTCGTAGCTAAACTTCGTAAAAAGATTAAGATTTCGGATTCTTTTCGTGAACAATTTATTAGATCTAGGAAAGAGTACGAATTCTTAAGAAGATTTACATATAAACAATATATTTGGTCTCTTGAGTCGAAAATAAAAACTAATTCGAAGTGTTTTTGAACATTTCTAAATACTAAAAGAAAATCAATTAGAATTCCTTCCATTATTTCTTACAATGGTATTTTTTCTGAAAATTTATAAGATATTTGTAATAACTTTGCTTTATTTTTCCAATCGAACTTTTCTGAATTGGGTTTAGATTATAATGAAACACTATGTTTCAATTCTAACATTAATGTTGGTGACCTTTCTTTATCGACAGTTGATGTATTAAATGCTTTATCGTCGCTTGATAACAATTTCTCTGCCGCACCGGACAATATTCCACCTTCAGTTTTGAAATTTTGTAAATATTACCTTAAAACCCCACTTTGCTTTATTTTTAATTTGTCCTTGAAACAAGGAGTATTTTTAGATACATGGAAACATTCTCTTATAACTCCTTTGCATAAATCTCGATCTAAAGCATCTGTGGAAAATTATAGACCAATTGCTAAGCTTCAGCTAATCCTCAAATTATTTGAAGCAATTGTTAATATTAAACTTTATAGTTTAGTTCAAAACCATATTTCCCTGCATCAGCATGGCTTTATGAGTGGTAGGTCTACTGCAACAAATTTAGCAATTTTTACAAATTACTGTCTTGGTTGTTTAGAAAATCGTACTCAGGTGGATGTAATCTACACCGATTTTTCCAAGGCGTTTAATCGGGTACAACATAATGTTCTCTTGAAAAAACTTGAATTACTTGGCTTTCACACGAATCTCCTAAAATGGATCAGAAGCTATTTGGTGGGACGAAGACAATATGTTAAAATTGGTGATGTTCTGTCCAATGAAATACTAAATTTTTCCGGTGTACCACAAGGCAGTCATCTTTGTTCACTCCTTTTAATTTTATTTATAAATTATTTACCGAATTATATTAAAAGTTCTAGATGTCTTTTATATGCTGATGATCTCAAGATTTTTAGTTCTGTAAGTTCTTCATCAGATGCTAGTAAAATTCAATTGGATATTGATAATATTACCAAGTGGTGTTTCATAAATGGTTTAAATTTTAATGTAAAAAAGTGTAGTATTGTTACGTTTTCTAAAATAAAGGATCCGATATGTTTTGATTACAAAATTGAGAATCAGTCAATCAAAAAGACCTTGGTGTGATTTTTTAATCAAATATGAATTTTTCTTTCCAATTAATAATGTTATTTCAAAAGCTAACGACATGTTGGGATTTATTTCAAGAACTTCTAAGTCATTCGAAGATCCTTATACTTTAAAAACTCTTTTTGTATCCCTTGTAAGACCTTTACTTGAATATTGTTGCATAATATGAGATCCCTTTACACAATCAAGTATTTTAAGGATTGAAAAGCTTATAATTATTCAAATATGCCACCTTATGAGACCAGATGTGCTTTAATTGACTTAAAACCTTTAGTATCTAGAAGAAAATTGTATTCAGTACTCTTTGCTTACGATGTGCTCAACTCTAAGACAAATTGTTCATTTTTGTTGTCTCAGTATAATATGTATGTTCCATCTCGGAATTCGCGTCCTAGAAATGGTAATTTTCTACATGTTCCTTTTCATAGCACAAATTATGAGAAACATAATCCAATAACTGCGCTTCTTGTATTGCTTTTAACGAATTTGAGTTTGTAATTGATTTTAATAAAAATAGATTAGATATTAAGAAAGATGTTTTGAATTTGTTGTAACACTGTTTTTACCACTGTCAATTTGTAAATATAATGTTTGATTTTAATGTAGTCTCCATAAAGTATTGTAACTTGAAAGACGAATAAATAAATAAAAAAATAAATAAATTTTATTACACAGGTAATAACACAGAAAAGACGTTGCAAAAACTGAGAGGTGTACGTTTTTAATTATAGCAATTTAAAAAACACCTTAAATACACCATGACACTAGCGACTTTAATTAAATTTTACATTATATAATGTAACACGATACCAAGCAACTATAATTTTGAAAAAAAAAATAATCAATTAACGACATTTTGTATAAATATAAAAAATTGACAAAAATATTTAGCACTTCCGACTGTCACTTTTTTCATAAAAAATACGATTTACAAAATATAGGACGCACAATTGGTAACAATTGATGTTCGATTCTCGATGTCTCGTGAATAAATGAAGGTATTGACTTCAAAATAATTTCACTCTGTGCTAAGTTTTCTTAGAAAAATCCATATAAGAAATAAAAACTTTCAAGAAATGCTACCAAAATTGGTAGAAATTGGTTTTCGACTAAAAATCTCATTAACAGAAATACATTTTTGAAATTAAACTATCTAATCATATGCAAAATAGTGCTGGTAATTTTTAGTTAATTTTTTAGAACAATTCAACTGACAACTTTTTAAAAAAAAAAACACGAAAACCTACAAAAACAACAAAATACTGATAAAAAATTGTTTCGACTCAAGTAATACTTGAAAACAAAGAAAGATATTGTATTCAAATTATATATCTCACACAAAATATTGTTATGAACATTTTGGTAAAGTTTTAAGCAAGACAAATCGACAGACGGGATGTGAAGTTATCAGTGTGTGCATCTCATCCTCTTTTTTATAGTCATGAATTTGAGCCAACATTTTAGAACGATCCAACAGAAGCTATTTTTTTGTTGTATAATTTGCCCACTTTAGTACCCGTGGCATGATGGTTAGTGCTTTGGACTGTCATGCCAGAGGTCTTGGGTTCAATCCCTGCCTGTGCCATCTAAAGTTTTTACACGGGTACTGTGAGGAATTGACAAATTCTCCAAAAGTAATTCTCGTCTTGAAAAGTGCTTTCTCAAATTGGCCGTTCGGATTCGGCTTAAAACTGTAGGTACACTCCATCCCTGACAATATTACTCGCACACAGGGATGGTTGAGAGTTGTAAGTCACTAGGCCCTAGTTCTCAACGGACTCTTGCGCCACCTAAAGTGGCGTTTGGAATGGGTTACTTTTTAATGACAGGTGACAGAAATAGGTTTTTTAATTAAATTTTACATGGTTAACCTTTTATCATTGTACAATCTTGTCGAGTATAAAATTTTATAAGCTTATTAGACGCTGCCGTTAAAATTCTTTATCCAAAGGAAACAAATATGAAAATGTGAGGATCTATCAACAGCACTACAATTTAATAAATTAGAAGTTGCAGACAAGATATCGTTTATGAATTTTAGGAAGAAAGTCGGCGAAAAACTGAGCCCTGAAGAACACCAGCACTTATTTTAATATCATACTTAAAACCATCAAATACAACTTCTATATTGAAAACTAACGAAGGTAATATGGCTCTTTTTCCATGAGTACGGATTTTCCACCGGACCTTCGGTAAGATTATTACATCTTTCTCTTTTAATTTGAGCTTTAAGTATATGTATTTAAAAATAAAAACAACATTTTAGTCATAAGTACAAAAAGGACTCCCAGTTGAATCCAAATCAGTTTCCTTTAGTCTCGTGCACTCGAAAATATAAAAGTCAACCGTCACAAATTGAAAAAAAAAAATCAGAACATATTCTTTCTGAGGACATGAAACTTGAATGTCAATTGACACTTGGGTTCACCTTATGGTTCAATTATTGCGCGCATAATGATATTCTACACCCTCAAATAATCACCTCATCATCATGCTACCCCCTCTACAATTTACGCAACAATGACCACAATAATACTAAATTTCCTCGTCTTAACAAGACTACCTATAAACTAAACACACGCACACTGGCCAAAACAAAAAGGACATCTCTGACTCGTCCAGCTGTGAAGATGGTCCATCTAAATCTTGTTGTTGTAGATAAACACTTTCTTTTCCTTCAAAAAGAACTAAACAAAATGTTCAAGTTGTGGGAATTTACTTTTGTTCTTCAAAAGAAAAACACTTCAACACAAAATTTATACGACACACAATGACAAAAGAGAAGACTTTCCGGGGAACAAATCCTTAAAGAATGAAAGGACAACACTCAACAACACAACGAACCAAACAAAAAAATCATAAAGACAACGAAAAAAAGACGACTGGACCCGGACCCGGACTGGACTGGAGAGGAGTTGAATCTTGTCTTGGTTCGTATACAGTTCGTTTGTTTGTTGATAGCTTCCCACCTCTGGGGGATAATTTCACAATTGTTTGGGTCTTACTCACTTGTGTCATAAATTTATAAGTCCTTTGTTTTGATATTTACAATGTGGGTGGATCTGTAGGATATATTCGTAGGCTAGGTAGAGGTAGTATATCTCTCGCTGGGCTGGGAACGTGTGTGTTTTTATACAGAATGTCCTTTCATCCATGCTATGGGCAATTTAATAAATTCCTTAGAGAGACCCAGACACTCTGTCTCTCTTTCAGCCTATTTAAAGGACCAAACCAAATACAAAACATACAAAAAAGGACCCGAGGCCTGACGACCAACAAAACAACGACCGACGGACGACGAACGACCGCTATAAGACGGACAAGAATAAGAATAAGAAGAGAAAGAAGATGATGGGAAAAAAGCCACAACAACTTGATAGGCAATTCAGTAACATTTTGTGGTCGTTTTGCGTTCGTTTATAATGAATCGCCTTCGGAGAGATCTATAAGCCGCAGGGGGTTGGACGAGGTAGAGGAGCAGTGTCGGAGGCGGTAAGGTCGTTTGGTGGACAAGGAGGAGGTATATAAGAGCGATAAAATTATTAAGTTTACATCTTAAGGGCGGTAATTGCGGCTGTCAGACAGAGAGTAATACTTAAGCGCTTGTGAATTTATGTTTAGCACTCTCGAGGGGCCTTTTGTTTATAGAGAGGGTTTTTCGTCTCCTATAAATGAAACTAATCCCTTCGAGGGTTTCGTTTTTGTTTCTATGATGCTATGTTCTTCTGTTAGGTATACAAAACATGAAGTGATGTTTGGCGTATTTACTCATTTTGACTTTGATTAGAATTAAAATGTATTATAAGACTGAAAATTAGCAATATTTAGGAGCTTATTTTTTTTAATAGAAAACATTTAATGTATCTTAGATGAAAGATGGAGAACTCTGACTAGCAATATTTTTAATTTAATTTTATTTTTAAGAATTTTGGATTTGTATTTATCTGTCTGCGGAAAATATACAGATTTGAAGGTATAAAGAGGTTATAAGGGGTTTCAAATCCCTAAATCGTTACAATCCTCTTTTTTTTATTTCGTGATTGTTGACATAATTAAGTTATTATTAAAAATTAAATACAATACAAATAATTTTTCAAGCTTAACTTCCTCAGTTTTTCACTATTTACTGTTTGGCAAAGAAGAACACAGTTGTGTCCTAAAACATTAATTTCCAATATGTTTCTTTAAGGTTTTAATAAAATTTCTTAAAGTGGATTGTATCATACTTAGAAAATAGGTAATATTTCGTAATGAATGTGAAAGTCAATTTCTTGTGACTTCTGATGTTCCCCAGGGTAGCCCCTTAGGCCCAATTTTATTTATAAATGACTTGGTTTGTGTCATACAAATGTCTGTCCTTAATGATACTTTTACAAGAAGACTTAATATTATTTAGGGAATGGTGCAATCAAAAATGTATTGTTTTAAAATATTAAAAATTAAAAACAAAGAATTGTTTTTGATTGCATGTTTGATTCTGGTTCTTTAAGTAGATTATCTGTAGTGTAGAAGTGGTAGTTCTAGACTCGAAACTAAAATTTACTAAGCAAATTAGAGTTCTTGATTTCATTTAGAAACTCCTTTTTGTTTCGTTTGTGAGATCAATTCTTGAATATGCCAGTGTAGGTAGGGTGGGCTTCTTACGTATTTATAAACAATTTTTATCAAACTTTCTTGTTCATTAATTTTAAATGACGTTGCCACCGAATATTTATTCTTTTCATATGTATTGGAGTTCTGCATAAAAGATATCGTTCCTCTTAAAATACCCCAATATTGCAGCCTTTGTCATCCATGAATGAGCTTAAAAAGCTTCGAAACAAGAGAAATAGGGCTTGGAAAAATCTTATGAAAAGCATGTCAGCTGAAGATCGTGAAGTATATGTTACCCTCTTTGAGGAGTTTAACATCTCTCTCCAATATCTTATAGATATGGAAAGTTCTCTTAAGCTTGACCCCAAAAGCTTTTAGAAATTTATCATTTTAAAACGGAAATCTAATGGCTATTGAGTAAATTTTACTTATAGTAAAGATAACTTAGTAGTCTTGAAATTTGTAACGCGTTTGCTGACAACTTTCAAACACTCCTATAAAAAATGATGATCATTTTTTTCTATACTTGCAAGGCTATCCTCAGACTTCCTTTAATAGTGTTCAAATGGCGATAAACAAAATCTTGCATAACTTGGTATTACTTAAAGATGAGTATTGCTCTGGAAGTCAGTAGTAGCATCTTCCTTTCTTCGCATACTTAAATTATCTCTAAGCGCACGTAAGTTCCCTACCATATGGAAGACGGCGTTTATTACATCAGTCTTTAAAAAGGGTAACAAGTCTGACATTAGTAATTACAGACCCTTATCTAAACTGTCCTGTGTTCCTAAACTTTTTTAAACAAGTTGTTTGTGATAGTTTAAATTTTAACTGCAAGAATATTATATTTAATCAACAACATAGTTTTATACGAAAACATTCGATAATTACTTAACTGGATTTTTGCATAATTGCTCAAATACCCTAGAACTCGGTCAAGAGCTCGACTGTATTTACACAGATTATTCTAAAGGTTTTGACTAACTCTCTCATGATATCATCATATTTAAGCTGAAGGCGATTGGGTTTGCTCCTCAGTTTATCACATGGATTTCTTCTTATCTTCATAATAGGGCTCATCAAATTAAATTCAGAAGTTCTTTATCTAACTTTTTTATTGCGAAATCAGGAGTTCCCCAAGGTAGTCATTTAGGACCTCTAATCTCTATCTTAGCTAGCAATGATTCACCCTTTTGTGTACGATAAAGGGACACTTTTATCTATGCGGATGATATACAAATTATTAGTAAAGGCAACTCTATGTTAGGATTTTTTAAACGTTGGTCTAAAGAATTTCAGTATTCTTGCTCTATATAACACTTTGGTCCGCCCCCATCTTGAGTACAAATCTCTTGTATGGATTCTTTTTTTTTCAAGATCAACAAGAATAGAAACGAATCTGTTCAACGCAACTTCATACGTTTAGCCTAAAAAAGGGCTACCGTGGTTTGATCCTTATAACCTAATTCCTATAATGAACATCAGAAGAAGATTCTTCAAAATGCAGCCTTTATCGCAAAGGAAGGATAATAATGATATTGTCTTTATTCATCAACTTTTAATTTTAACTGGTTTAATTAATGCACCTATTTTTTTAAATTGTATAAGTTTAAACTACCATGTAACCACAAAACCTAATAGTAGTTTCAAATAATTGCATGTTTTACAACACCACACTCACTTAAGTCAGATACTGGTCACCTATACTCAATGAATGACTTTAATATCAAAACTAATACGTACTATTGTTTCTTTTGTCTGAAATTAATACAATACTTAGCAGTTGTTCTAGACTCAAAAAAATGCGGTTACACCAAATCTAAAACATAAAAGACAATTTTATGACTCAAGGCCTTTATTGTGAGCCAACTTAAAAAATAAGTCATTTTCTGTTGCGGTGTTTTTTTTTAACTATTAAAGGGAAAAATTTTTGTCGAATAGTATTTTAGCAAAACTTTAACTGTTTCCACAACTGTAAACGAAAAAAATCCTTGTGCTCCGCTAGTATTAATCTTAACGTGATGTTATAAAGCCTTCATCAATCAATGGGCTATCTAACACTAAAAGAATATTTCAAATCGGACCAAAAGTTCCTAAAATAAGGGTGTTCAAACAAGCAAACAAACCCTTCAGATTAATAATATAAGTATAGACAAAGATTATCAACATAAAAAATGAAGAAAAATATTTATTTGTATTCATTTACATAACCAAATTTATCCAACTTCTCTTTTCACTCACTTGAATAAACTTTCGGAAAATTTTCTTTCTTATAAATCTCGGGTATTCAAAAAACTACCCGTACATTTCAATTCATATCATAACAATTATTGTTTTTTTTTTCTTAATATTTATATTTTTATAACCAAACAAATTTGATAAATCATTATGGCAAGGATTATTTTTTCCTATTTTATTCATTCAAATATAGAAGTAGTACAAACACAAATAGACAGATAGAAATAATAAAGAAATAATAATCCTCCTCAAAGAGCAGGACTAAGAAAATCAATTTGGCTGTGTCGAGTGTTTTTCTTTTTTATTGTTTACTAAGTAAATACAAAAACTCTTTACCAAAAAGAAAAATATTCAATATTTTCTTTTTAAACTACAAGTATTCAAACAAAAAAAAAAAAATCCAATAAGAAAAAAACTCTTATGTTAAGTCCATAAATATGAGAAAGCAATGAAAAATCAACCAATACAGTGGTGTCTTAAAAACAAAATCTTTTTTGTTTATGTAAACTTTAAGATCCAACTCGATGCTATCAAACTTAATTTCCCCTTAAAAGTTTTGAAATGAAATATGGAACTGTAGCAAAAATACATTTTTATTTATAACATTAAATCAGAAGTGGGATAACCTACATATTTACTGCTTTTTAGAAATGAATTCAACTTTGTTTTGTGAACATTGGAAAACATTGTATCAATATTTTAACAATTGTACAAGCAAAAGTAATAAGTCTATAACAATGTATCAGAAGTGGTATTACAACTGCGTAATAATTAACAAATTATTCATCCTTAAAGAAATAACAATGAAAAGTGTCTTAATTTATTGTTTTCTACTGTTTTAGATTCTTTCTCGAACAAAATCTACATGGTAAACATAATATAAAAATATTTTCAAATTCAATGCTTTTGAAATCAGTTGTATATAAGAAAAGGCACTTGAGATATGAAATACCTTGCCTAAGCAATTTTATTTGCTTATATGTATGTTGTCTGTATCTGGTTAAGAAAAAAGACTATTGAGTATCTAGAAATCTCTGATGACTATGACTATATCTATTTTTTTTTTTTTCAATTATTATTTGAGGAAATCTTGAAATTTCTTATACATATGTATGTATAAATTTGAAATATTGTAGTACGGAACATATTGACAGGATTGACGAACTTTTATCCTTCATATTTATGTCACTTCGTTAAATAAAATATACATATAGTTAGAAACAAACCTTTCTCCGTTTGGCAGTATAAATAAGTACGAGTGTTTTTCTTCAATAAAAATTGAGTGACATAACTTAAAAAAATTATTATTTAAAATGGAAACAAAATTCTTAAAAAACAACGGTAATACTTACAATTAAGTATTATACATTTTTTTAAAGCCAACGTTTTGTTCTATAAGACTTTTTTTAAATCAAGTCAAAACTATGCATAGTTTTTGAAAAATTTAATTTTAATCTTAAGGTTTTGAAAAATTACACTTTAAACCTAATTTTTAACTTTTTTTTGTCCAAATTTTGAGTTTAAAACTATTTTTTTCAAAAACTATCCATAGTTTTGACTTGATTTAATAATAGACAAAAGTGTTGGCTTTAAAAAACTGTGTAATACTTAATTGTGAGTATTACCGTTATTTTTAATTATTTTTTTCCATTTAACGTACATATTTTTTTAAATTGCCCCTACCGCCTAAGCGGGGGGAGATAGACCCTCTTCCCATAGTAAAAAATGCTTGTTTTTAATTGTTCTATGCAAATCCGTCATTAAACATTGTCGCCTAATTTATCGTACTCTCCCCGATTTTTATTTCATCGTTAACAATGAAAAAATATCAGCGAAATCGCCTCTACTGCTTCGGTTGCAGCACCATACCCTTTTTATCAATTGTTCCAATTCCAATTCGCACATTTATTGGTAGGTATGTATATGTCATTGATATTTTCAGTAATTGGATCCTGAAGGGCTTAAAAAAAGTCTTACGGCAGTGGTGGCTATATTTGTGATCACTTGTGGTTGGAAAACTCTTCTTGTAAAAATGCGAATGTTGAAAGTTAAATTTTCACCGTTTTTGTACTTAATTTTAAGAATTTCAATGGTTAAAGAGTTTATCATTCCATTATTACAAATGTCGTAGTTTTTATTTATCAAATGTTAAAATATGCCAGTCTCCCAAATGTGGTGTGTGGTTATTATTAAAGCACACGGCTCAAAGAAGTAAAAATTTAAAGTATAGCTTCTATAAAACAAAATTTTTGAAACAAGATTTAGAATTATTTTACGAATGTGTGCACCAAAGATTTTACAAGAGAAAAGTTCTTATTGACACTTTTAGTGAATTTCTTAATGAAAGTTTATTCCTTATTTTTCGTTCGAAATCGCTTCTACTAATACATTTTCGGGAGGCATATTGTAATTTTTAAATTGGATCTATGAGTGAGATATTTTAAGAGTGTAAGTGGCATTTTTTCCTTTTTCAGTTTTATTTTATTTATCGAAATAAAACTGAAAAAGGAAAAAATGTCACTTACTTTGATATACTTTGCGAAATCTTAAAAGTCACATTGTTAAAACGCTATTATTTATGTGTTTATCAACATTTTCTGAGATTGAAATACGAAAAAAGTTTCTGAACAACAATGTTTGAGTTCTTATATCTCGAAATGTTGCAAATGTCACATAATTCTTTCTTCAACCAAAAGCCCTCAATTATTAGATTTGATGATTACTTAGGTGTTCTTCAGACAGATTTCTATATAGAGACTTAAAAGAAATCTTATGGAAGTGATTACTTATAAAAGTGACAGTCTAATCGTCAGGAGGCCAAAACTGATTAATCATACATTTTTAAAGTAGGTTTATTTACATCGACAAATGATCAGTAAGTGACATTATTTAAACAAATGAAAAACACTTGAAAATATCTGACGGAAACAAAATAATATTAATTTTAAAACAATTGCACATTTTTTTAGACATGTGGTTTTCAATCTGTCAACACTTTTTTTTGCAGTTGAGTAATTTTAATAATCAAAATAATCGTTCGGTTTGTTTGAGTCAATTTTAATAATCAAAATAATCGTTCGGTTTGTAGGACGCATCAATTTATAGAAGGAAATTTTTAGATTGAGCATGATCATGAGTCGAGCTGTGGGTCTGACGTATTGGGTCGAAAATTAAGCCCTTCAGCTAGAATTTATTCAGCAGTGTCAGACTCAGTTGAGAACTAGGGCCTAGTGACTTACAACTCTCAACCATTCCTATGTGCTAGTAATACTATCAGAGATGGAATCCGAAAGGCTAATATGAGAAAGCATTTTTCATTACAAGAATTACTCTTGGAGAATTTGTCAATTCCTCGCAAGAGGCAGTACCCGTGAAAAAAACTTAAGATATCACAGGCAGAGATCAAATCCAAGACCTCTGGCTTGACAGTCCAACGCACTAACCATCACTCCACGGGTACTGTATATAATAAAGCTTAATTCTTGACCATAACATTAAAATATATGAGTGTTGTTAACTTCCCATAGAAAGTTATTGTTGTCGGTTCAAATTAAAAATGTTGACATTAAATTTATCGACTTTTCTACGTCTCTAGAATTCAAATCAAAGGTTTTAAGAGAAATGTTTTTTGTTGGAACCAGTAGAGATATCGACTTCATATAAATTTTCTTAAATAACAATGCAGAAAGGACTTTCAACAAATTAATGGGTGTTTTTTTTTTTGATATATAAGTTAAAAAAGAAAGTGAAAATTTTGGTTGACCCAACATTTATGTATTTCACGAACCAACCAAAGCTAGCGACTTCTATTAAATTCTATTTTATATAATGTGACTTCATAACAAATTAGTATAATTTTCAATAATATTTTTTATAAATCACCAAAACTGAAAAAATTTCTCCCCTCGAATATAATACAAATAAACAAAAAGTAATTTGATGCAACGAACAATAAAGTTTTTGATATCGGTTAAATTTATAGAAAAATCGAATTGACAGTTTTTTTTACAAAAAGTAAAAACCTAAACTAAATTTTCGACTTAAATATATTTTCAAAATTAAAGATATTTGCTTCAAAATAGTTTCATTCTGCACTAAATTTTGTTGTTATAGTAGACTTAGAAAAATTCAATCTGTATTTCTACTTGCGACACATAGGAACTTTGCATATAGCATAGTATAGTATGGTATGGCATTCCTACAAAATTCTGAACTCGACATTTTAATTAAACTTGACATTACGATGGTAGCGAAGAATCAAAAAGTAGATCCCCCGATTCCATTCGTCTGTTTGTATGTCTCGCCCCTACAGCCCAAACCATTGGATCGATTTACTTTTTTTAATTTACTTTATTTTTTAAAGTAAAGTTTTTAGCCGATTCGCGATATGAGTTTTTTTTCATTTTTTTTTAAGACTAAAAGTAACAGTAACAGTAGTACCCATACAAATTTTTGTTCAAATTTTGTGCTTAATTCGGCTATAACCTCTATATAACCGTTATTTTGTTTTTAAGTTTTCTCAAGAACTAATTAACCAATTTTAATATTTCTGCGCAAGCTTTTATACTGTCTGACTAATATTTGATGATTAAAAATGACATTTGATTTTTGAAAAAATATTATGTATTTTTAACGTTAATCAAAGTTGGGAAAAATTGATTTTCGACTCATATCTTTTAAAAAATTTGAGATAATTTGATTTTCTTTTATACAAAATATTGTTTTTAACATTCGGTAAAATTTTGAGAAAAATCGAATTGACATTTCTTGAAAAAAAAAACCTAAAAAAAAATACTAAAAGTTCGTAAAAATTGATTTTCGACTCAAATATCTTTTTACAAGTTTCAGATTATGGCTTTAAATTGATTTTATTTTATAAAAAATATTGTTTTCAACATTCGGTAAAATTTTGAGCAAAATCGAATTGACAGTTTTTTAACAAAAAATAAAAAGGTAAAAAAAATTACTAAAAGTTTGTAAAAATTGATTTTCGACTCAAATACTTTTCAAAAATTTGAGATATTGGCTTCAAGTTAATTTTATTTTATAAAAAATATTGTTTTCTACATTCGGTAAAATTTTGAGAAAAATCGAATAGACAGTTTTTGACAAAAAATAAAAATCTAAAAAAAAAATGCTAAAGATTCGTAAAAAGTGATTTTTGACTCAAATATCTTTTCAAAAAATTGAGATTATGGCTTTAAATTAATTTTATTTTATAAAAAATATTATTTTACACAGTCGGTAAAATTTTGAGAAAAATCGAATTGAAAATTTTTTGACAAAAAATATAAACCTAAAACATATTACTAAAAGTTCGTAAAAATTGATTGTCGACTTAAATATCTTTTCAAAAATTTGAGATATTTTCTTCAAATTAATTTCATTTTATAAAAAAATATTCTTTTCAACATTCGGTAATATTTTGAGAAAAATCGAATTGACAGTTTTTTTTACAAAAAATAAAAACTTATGAAATAACATTACTTAAACTTGGTAAAAATTTATTTCGACTCAAATATCTTTTCAAAAATTTAATTTTATTTCATAAAAAATATTGTTTTCAACATTCGGTAAAATTTAAAAACAAATCAAATTGACAGTTTTTTTTACACAAAATAAAACCTTAAAAAACATTACTAAAGGTCGGTAAAAATTGATGTTCGACTAAAATATCTTTTCAAAAATTATTAATATTGGCTCAAACTAATTTCATCTCACCGAAAATATTGTTTTCGATATTCAGTCATTTTTTAATAAAAACCCAACAGTCAGGTTTTTCAAAAAAAAAATAAAATTTACAAAACGCAAAATTGGTAAAAATTGATGTTAGGAGCTTTAAACAAAATTTTCCTGAATAATAGAACATATTGCCTTCAAAATAATTTTATTCAACCAATTTGTATTTGTTTATATAAGAAATAAAAACTTTTAAGAAATGCTGCTAAAATTGGTTTTCGACTAAAAATTTCGTTAGCAAAAATAGATTTTGAGATCAAACTATTTCATTATTATGCATAATATTGTTGGTAATTTTAAAATTTTTAAGAATAATTCGACTGACAACTTTTTTAACAAAACACGAAAACCTACAAACTTTTAAGCAAGACAAATCGACAGACGGGATGGGAAGTTATCAGTGTGGGTCGCATTCCAATCTCTTTTTTTTCGAAATTCGATACCTCAACAACGGGTCATCCTTTCTTTACAAAAGTCAAATGTACCCAGTCGTGCATTTATTTGATATAGGAAATACAAAGTTTGAAAAAATGCTACTAAAGTTGGTAAAATTAGTTTTAGGCTTAAAATCTCATTAAATAATCAGATTTTGAAATCTAACTTATTTTATCATACGCAAAATATTGTTGGTTATGTCTTAGACAAATTCAATGGACAACTTTTGTAACAAACAGAAAACCTACAAAAACAAAAAACTGATAAGAAATGGTTTTCGACGCAAGTATTAAAGAAAGATATTGACATTAACGTTGTTTTTAATATTTTGTAAAAACTTAACCCAGCCTCTTTTTTCTTCTTGAAAACCACACGTCTAAGAAATCGCCCTTCACAACAAAAATTGAGGTTTTTGATAAGCTCAACCAAACATACTACTGTCAAATGAAAGGTATTTTTGCTACTTAAAATTAGAAGCTCAATTCTTCTTGTTAATAAAACAAATTTTGAAGTACCTACTGCGGTTTAGGTCCTTTTTAAATTATTATAACCCTCCACTTTTCGTTTTTTTTCTTACACGAGGTCTAAGATAGAGAATTTCAATGTGAAACGAATAAAACCAAAACCAACACGATATGGTATTTCTACAAAAAGTTACATTCCGCTGCAGCTAAATACGCACAAACATTTTTGAAAACACTCTGTATCGACGCCTTTAAAATCCATGAACTTGGAAAAGTCAAATAATTAAATTAATGTAGGCCCTTGAAAAGTAACTCAAAAATCTAATTTAAAGCGAACATATTTGAAATATCAAATTTCGTAAATTGAATTTCAATGCTTACTTCAAAAGGCAATTTTTTTAGAAAAAGACATAAACGTCGAAATTCACTAATCTTAATTTCGACGCATATTGGATTTCTCAAACGTTCGCTTTAAGTCGAATGTTCGATTAGCTTTAAACCTTTGTAATATCATATATCTACTGCACATTACTCTATGGTGTGTAGTCTAAAATATAATTGGAGTTGATCACAAAATAAAAAACAGAAGAAAAAATATTTTTGCCGAATTAATAAAATACTTACAAAATATGTCAAACATTTTAATATAACTACATTGTTAGATTTAAGACTTGAATAACTCTGGACACGTTATTGCAAAAATTAAATTTGTACGTTTCCAAGAAAAATATGTCGTTGATCTAAAAAACGCTTGTAATGTACTCTCTCTCTCTATCTCATGTTGTTTTGAAGAATTTTTCTTATTTACATAAAAAAAATATCGGGTGATTTTTTTGAGGTTAGGATTTTCATGCATTAGTATTTGACAGATCACGCGGGATTTCAGACATGGTGTCAAAGAGAAAGATGCTCAGTATGCTTTGACATTTCATCATGAATAGACTTACTAACGAGCAACGCTTGCAAATCATTGAATTTTATTACCAAAATCAGTGTTCGGTTCGAAATGTGTTTCGCGCTTTACGCAAATTTTATGCGTTTTTTTTAAAAAAAAAGTTCTCAAGCTCTTAAAAAATCACCCATTATATTAAACGATGTCCTCTTTTCAATGGAGGACAATAAATTCATAATGGGTGATTTTTTAAGAGCAAGTTAAGGGTGCCAGCGCATTTTTTGTATTGAATTCTAATAAATTTTCGTTAATGAACGGCCCAAATATTTTTTTTGCAAGTAATTAAAATCTGTATCAATTTAATTAATCCAAATGTATTTATAGTTTGTTTTTAATGATTTAAGCTTGCAACTATTTTTGAATTCCATTTTGATTAATAAATATTATATTTAAAAAAAAAGAGTTATAATCGAAAAATATATTATCCATAACATTCTTGAGTGATGGAAGCATACATGTATTTGCTATCAAAAAAAAACTATGCAGCAAAGGAACACCAATGTTTTAAAAAAGTTATCAGAACGATTATAGCAAATCTGTTGAATAAATGCAGAGCAAATAAAATGCAAATTTTGACATATATCACAAAATGAAAACGTCTTCGTTCTGAATTCATGCACAACTAATTCAATAGAACATGTAATGTTTATTGTTGACGTACAGAAGTTTTTTTTAGTGAGTTTCCACAGTTTAACGCAAAATATAATTGTCATTCATTTCTTAAAAATGTTTCGTTACCAAAGTTCAAGTTTACTTATTATTGTTTGAAGGGTATGTTTAGTAAAAGTGCTGCTAAAAATGAAACAAATGAATGAGTTTTACGTACATGTTTTTCTTAATATAGTAAATACTTCCATAGATTACATTTCATAAATGCAGAACATGGAAGAAAATATACATAAACAATAGTTTCAGGTATAAAGCAGAGATTAGTGTAGAAAAATATTTTTGAGAAAGCCAATAATATTTAAGGTATGTTCATTAAAGAAATTTCCGCTTCGGCTAACCTTCATCAACTTTTTAGAAAAAAAAATTAGTAATAATAGCAGCCAATTATTTCATAGCATAATTAATTCTTCAGATTGTAAAATGTCTAGAAATTTTCATACGCTACAAAATTCGTAATTTTATGCGCAAACATAGAAGATAACATTATTTAGTCAAGAAGTATGGATTTTGGCGCGTATACCGTTTTTTTCTATTGGGTGTTCGGTTTCCCCATACTGGAATAAAAAAAAGTTACTTAAATCTATTTATTGCACTCATATTGCCTATTTCTATTCCTTAAAGAAGCTTTACACAAAGCAACTTATTTTTAAAACGTGGTTCTCTCAAATTTTTATTCCAAAATCTAACCTGCAAACAAAATTCTAACTCTAACATAGTCCCTCAAAAAGAAATTTTCAGGAATATTTCTGCAACAAACAAAACTAAAATTTGGTCTTGCAATTATCGAACTGCTTAAATGATGAAAATACTAATCTAATCTGAACTAGCAATGGAACTTCACCAGTATGCTTCTCGTAGCATTGTCTGTACAAAAAAGTATGGAGACACCCGCCTATTGTTTCCACCTGAACTTCTAACGTCGCAAAAAAAAAATGCTCTAAGCAAACTACAGCTGAAAAAATTGTCTGTTTTGTTGTTTTACAAAGTATTGAGTTACACTTTTGTCCATTTCCAATTATACTTAACCAGTTGCAGCGCATGTTGCGTTCGCAAATAATTCAAGTAAACAAAATACAGCACTAATAAATCATTAAATATGTATTTGGTCAATTTTATTTTATTTAATATACATTTACAACATTTATTTGGATTGAAATTAAAAAGCTATACAAATCTTCCAATTTAAGACCATGTCAGCACTTCAGATTCTGTTGGTTAGGATTGTTTAGTTTTTGAACGAGGCCATGAAACATTCAAAATAAAGCATTTAGATGGGGCTGATTACTATAATGAAGCATTTTGATGGGCCAAAGCACTAATTGTGAGAATGTGTTTGGTTTTTTGCATCATTTCACGCACACTTTCTCACATTTAGTGCTTTTTAGCTTGTAGGCAAACCGAAATGTCAGTCTGAGATTCCGGTCTTGGTAATAGAGTGTTTTTGTTTATCAGTTATTTGAATTTCACATTTATTCATGGACAGAATGTCAAAATTACAAATACAACAATGTAAACAAATGGGTTTTGGAGGGTGATACGTACGAAGGATTTATGTATATCTTCATTAGAGTGTTTTTGGTATTATCTGTCTTTACATACTTCTCTCATTCTCATTCTTCTCATTCTTCTTCCAAAGAATGCGAATAGATGCAATAGTAGACAAAGAGAAACAGAAATAAAAAACCAACTACGAATAGAGCTCAGCAAATTTTGAATGTGTAATGCGAAATGCAAAATAAGACGGAACAAAAACGAAACCTACTCTTTCCACATGATGGTCCATATAATAGAATTCTTATTTTTTTCCAGAGTTGTAGCCACCATAAAAAAGAAAAGTATGTAATAGCAAAATCGTTAAGTTAACAAATATTCCACAAAAATAAGTATCATTTTTATGTAACTTCATCATTACTTTTTAAACTTTAAATAATATAGGAACATTTAAAAAGTCAAGTTTATAAATTTCCCTAAATTTAAAGGAGTTCTTCCGTATTCAAAGAATTTTATTTAAATCAATCCTGAAATCATTCATATTTGATGCAACAGGCAATCAATCTACTATGCTTTCATCTTGCTCTACTTGCTCTTCCTGACAATGTTTGTTTTTTAGAAATTACCTTCTTCTTCATATCACAGTCTAGTTAGTTATTTCATTAAAAATTGTACATATTTAATGCTCCACACCAGGTGACCATCCTGAGTAGCAGGTATTTTTTTTTCCTGTTTTGTTTTGATTTTTACGTTCTATTACTCATTCTTCTTTCTTTTTCTTATCTTGATCGTCAACACAGCTATTTGTCTTAGCCACACCCACTCTCTTCAATTTCTTTGAGTATTGGTAATGTAGGAGACACAATATTAACATACATTTATCAGTTTTTTTGCATAAAGAAAAAAAATCCAAAGAGCAACTTAAACCATGTTTATAACACGAATCGTAATGGAAATCAAAATCAATATGTGTACCTTGTTTGTCAGCATGATCGCCTAATACATACAATTGAAAAGAGTTTCCTCCTGAATGGAATTTTTGTCAAGTGGTGCAATGCTTTTTAAAAATGATAAATCAATTAACGACTTGCATATTTCACTAAAAAATAAAATAAAACAAATTAATTTTAAATGTGCTTAATTTTTTAGTTGCTTATAATTAAAAATATATAGTCAACATATCTTGGATGTACCAGAAGATCACGCTACGTAGCGGGTATTGTTTTCGACATCTGTTGTATTATTTATTTTCATTATTTTATTCGTCACTGCTTCCAAAGGAAAACAATTTCAATAAAGATGGAAAACTAAAAAAAATACCTTCTTTGCCAGCATGATCGCCTAATGAATCAATGACATTTGTTCTATGAGAATCAGTATATATTTTTTTGTAAAAATTGTCTTTCATCATCAAGTAAGAGAACAGAAGTTCGGCCACTCAATTCGATTTGATGTATCAGGCGATCATGCCACCAAAGAAGGTATAGACATATTTTTTTGTTTCCTCTTGCTTTGCTTTTCGTTATAAATATGTTTTCAATTGTTCTTTTGGATTTATATTTTATTTTTTTTTTATTTTGTTTCACCTTAATTACTACACTTAAACAAATTGAGAAGAGTGGGAGTGGCTTGTGATCATGATTGTATGATTAGAAAAATAAACTAACACTATACGAGTATATCTTACCTTTGTTGTGTTTTCCTTGGAAGTATTGGTAAAGATTGGAATGTGGGCTTTAAAACAAAAGGGAAAAGCATACCTACTACGGATCATGATCGCCTGGTGTGGAGCATCAAATACAATACATTTTTCATACTTATTCTGCTAGGTGGACATAGTGCGAAGGGGAGAGATTTTTTTAGATTGAAGATGAAAGAGAGATTATGAATTAAAAAGAGGAAAGTAGTTTTTTTCTATTAGGTAGATAAAAGGATATAAGCTGGTGAAGGAGTTCAGACTCAGTGTAATAAAAGTAAAGCACTTTTTAAATTATTCAGTTGGCACAAAAAAATAGTTTTTCTAGTAGAAAGCTTTGCAAGTGTACGAATGGTTGTTTTTGGATGATTCTTTTTAAATTATTTTTGCAACATCTTAAGGCAGTATTTAGCATTATGAGATGACACAATAACTATTAATATTTAGAAACAATGTACAAAGAGTTTTTTCAGCAAAAACAGTAATGCTTTTTTACTGGTTTTACTTTCAAGTTCAAATATTTCAGCTATCCTATGAACGATTTTGAAAATGTTGGCACTTATACATATTAACACCTCAATGACACATTTTGTTTGATGTTAAACTAAATCCTGTAAACTATTCACCAAGGCTCCATAGTAGAATGGATATTTCTTTTAAACACGAAACACCTTTAACATCTTTAAAAAATGAAATGATTTTAGTCCTTAAAAATATTTATTTTCAAAAATATACCTTGTGTTAACTTTTACTCAAAAATGTTACCTATTTTAATTTTTCTACTGGCTACAGTTAATTAACTCTTTAACCTTAGAAAGATAAACTCTGCTTATTGTTAACTTTGGTTTATAAAACGCCTTACAACTTTTTTTTAAAAGAGGAATTTATTTTCAAAATATTTTACTTGAATAAATATATAATATTAGTGCATTACTAATAAAATGAAATAATAACATTAAAATACTTGTTAATTTGGTTAGAAAAAGAAACGTCGTTATACTGAGCGTATCTGAGGAGCAAGTTTATCTTCAGGACATAAAAATAAGTGTATTTTTCCAGGGTTCAAAATAAATTTAAAGTGCCTAAAATAAAAACGAAACAAAACTGTCTATTTTTCGTAAATAAAACAAATACTACATTCTGTTAAAAATATATTTATTATATTTAAAAACTAACTATGCAAATAAATGTTGCTTTTTTTTCTTAAAATACGTTGTAAAAAACTGCTTTTACTTCGATTATTGATTGTATACTTTTTAAAGTTCTTTAAGTGACAGAAATAAATATTTTAAGATAAGGAAGTTATTAGCTTGGAAAGCATCCACTTTATATATGTTCCAACCAAATAAAATTGCAATAAAACGCACCGTTGCTCTTTGCATTCGAAAGACAATAATATCTAATTATTTCAGCTAATTCAAAAAATACATAAAAGTCTAATTCAAATAATATTTCGACACACCTGTGCTGTTCTGTGCGTACTTTCTAGTGTAGGCGAGTTAGTATCATAAAACAAATATTTTAAATTTCAATATCTCATTTCAAAAAATTTATCACCACAACTGGTTGCGCCAAGCAATTTTCCCACATTTTTTCTTCTTCCACAGTCACAGTTTCCCTGCCTCTCCGCCTTGGATGTCGCACTAAATTTTCTTTAAATCGAGCACACATTGCGCGCAAACAATTTTTCAATTTTCTTTTTTTTTTTTGAATTGTATTTAACTTTATTTATTTATTTATTCTTCTTTTCCAACTGAACAACAACCATGCATAAACTCAACCATCACTCGACTACTCGCCGCTTCTCGACGCTGCAACTGTGTCGTTGTTGTCCCACACTCTTCCTTTTCTCTACGAAGACGGTATGAATAAAAGTGTCGAAATGAAAGTTATTGAATATCTAATGGTATCCTTGTCGAATGAAGTGATTTGAATCCTTTCGATCTTTTTTTTTTGAGATTTCGTTTATTTTTTGGCGAAATGAAAAATTCATATGGTGTACCAATGAAATATTTCACAAGCGCCATTCAAAAATAAAGGAGTCCTTCTTGAGAAGCAGGAGCTAGGAAAAAAAGGGACAAAGACGAATAATAAAAAAAGGTTACATGCAGATTAGGATACCAGAGCAAAGCATTTACATTCAAATCATGTGGATAAAAATCGGAGGTCCTTTTTTTAAGGATCTTCTACTCTTGTCTCTTGGAGAAGAAGAAAGCAAGCCAGGAAAGAGTCGAAAGAAAAGGTTTTTTTTTTTTAACCGATTACAAAGCCTCAAGGGAATATTAAACAACACGTTGTGATTTTTAAATATTTATCTATGTATATGTATGTTCAGGTTCAAGTGATGGAAAGGATATTGTGAGAACTCTTTTTTTTCAAATAGAATTTTTGAAATTTTCTCAGGAGAATCAATATACTCTCAATACATCTTCAATGATTTAACCAACAACAACAAGCAACAACAAAATCTACTACAAACTACGTGAATTGAAATTTAAAACTTGTCAAGGACCTCTTGCGTCTCCTGTGCTCCCATATACATATTTTGCTTATCATTGACTTCTGAGTTTAAATTTGGATTATCTTTTTTAGTATTTTCTAATTCATGTCTATATTACCCTTAACATCCTTGATTTATTCTTGGGAAAAATTTAACCAAATTTTTATAGGGTTAAAGCACTCCATCTTTTGGGTTCTGTGAATTTGGGATATTAAATTATTTAAGGATATAAATGGAAGTCCTTGAGCTTTAATTTGCTTTATAGTTAGTTTATGTTTGTCAGATAAAGAGAATTATTTATTATATTTAATAAGGTTTAAGGAATAGAATATTGAATGTACATACATATGTATATAATTTATGTAGAGAATAAGCTGAAAAGTTTTTAGTATTTTATGGCATGTAAAAAGGATAGAGAGACCAAGTTTGAAACAAAATACTTTAAAGAACGATTTGCTTTTGTGGAGACAAAACTAAAGATAAATAAATTGTAGGTCAAATATTTCATTACCCGAAAGAAAACAAACATTTGTTGAGCCTCAAAGTTTGCCATCAGTGTTCTTCACTCGTAATCCTAACAAAAGTAAATGTCATTGTGATGTAATTAATTGGGTTTCAAAGGTATTATTTCACCTTAAAAGAAATTTGTTGGCTTTTAAGAATACCTAATCGTATTTATTGGGAACCAATCTTTTAGTTAACATTTGTTTTATAAATTTTTGAAATTTTGTTCTAAAAATTTAAATAGTATTTGTTTGAAAATGTCTGAGGTTAAAAATGCCTTAAATGCGAACAGAACGCAGAACATATTTTGTACAATAAACATTAAATGAACTCTCTATTATGTGTGCTTATACATGGGCTTTAAAACTGCGGTTTGACGGTTAACGCGAAGAACACTGAAGTAGTCCTTTTAACGAACAGAAGGAAAATAAATAATAAATAAATTAGGTGGCGCAACAGTCCGTAGAGAACCAGGGCCTAGTGACTTACAACTCTCAACCATTCCTGTGTGCGAGTAATGTTGTCAGGGATGGAGGGGACCTACAATTTATATGCCGAATCCGAACGGCTAATTTTTGAGAAAGCACTTTTTCATGACAAGAATTACTCTTGGAGAATTTGTCAATTCCTCGCAAGAGGCAGTACCCGTGAAAACTCTTTTTTTTTAATTAGGGTGGCACAGGCAGGGATTGAACCCAAGACCTCTCGCATGACAGTCCAACGCACTAACCATCATGCCACGGGCACTACTAAGGAAAATACCAACTTTAAAAATTCCTTCTACTATAGGGAACCAACTCAAACTCTCCGACCACACGAAGTATCTAAGTGTGGTCTTGGATGAAAAATTGAATTGGAGGCTTAACATTAAGGATAGATAATTATCAATGCCATGTTTGCATTCTACTCATGCAACAGGATTTTTGGTAAAACCTGGGGTCCAAATCCTAAAATTATCAAATGGATAACATATGGAAGCGTAGTCTGATGGAATGCATTGGACAAAGACACTAATCTTAGAACCATGACCAAGGTATTACAGGGCCATAAGGACTAAACCTATACTGCTGGTTAGAAGTAATACTCGACCTAAAACCCATGGATTTTGTACAAGAATCAGGGGCTAATAGCGCACTGCAGCTATGACTGATTGCTGGAAATTCATCGCCATACTGTGATTCTACAGAAATACAAGGGTAATAAAATATGCACCGTTTAGTTAACATTCCGTTTAGACTTCTACAAGTCATTCACAGCCTCCTTTCCCAGTAGAATGGATTGGCTAATCAAAAAACTTTTAATATGTGAACTGACTCGACGACCGACGCACGCGACGGCAGCAATGTCCATCGACGGCTCCAAGATGGATACTGGTGTTTATATTTAGAAATTCTTGCACTAGAAAGGTCATTCCGACTTCATCCAAGCTGAAGACTTTGTAGTGACGAAAGCTGCTAGACAAATCTCAATGATGGTAATACCACAAGCTTATTCATTGACAGCCAAGCAGCAATAAAAACCAATTTCTGCCATCGAAATTAAATCGAAGCTTGTGATTTGCTGTTGCGCTGAGGCTTCTTGGTAGGTACAGAGTCAAACTTAAGGCTCTTCAAAAGTAGAGCGATAGGAACAGCAAACGAAGCCATATTCCTTGCCGATCTTTTGACATCTCTCCTCAGTAAGGTTTTCCATTTCATGATAGAAAGCTTTACGAGCCAATAACGAGTCCAAATTATTAAAATCTACTACCGAAATTCGGAGTCAGTGACTTCAACGTAAAGAGCGCTACGTCCAATTTATGGTAGCCATAATCATCCTAGCAGATCAACAATTGAGCGTCAAGTGGAAAAATTTGAATCCACAGGCACAGTACAAAATGTTCCCGTGCTAGTCGTTCTCAAGCGTTGGACATCTCTGAGACGTCGTAGTGGCGAATTTTGCGAAACGATCTTGGCCTACATCCTTAAAAGATTAAACTGACGCAAGAACTGAAGCCGCTTGACCACCAAAAGCGTCGTATGTTCGTGAATTGGGCTGAGCAACAATTTGAAAATGATTCGGATTTTCATCGAAAAATCAGCGATTTTCAGCGATGAGGCTCATTTCTGCCTGAATGGCTTCGTCAATAAACAAAATATGAGGTATTGGTCAGGCAGCAATCCACATGTACTCCATGAGTCATCATTGCATACCGAAAAAATTACGGTTTGGTGTGGTTTATGGGCCGGCCGGCGCGGTGTCGTCATTGGGCCGTACTTCTTCCATGATGATCAAGACCGGCACGTTGCTGTGAATGGGGATCGCTACCGTTCAATGACAATCAGAATATTTTGGCGCCACAAGCCTCACAGCGAATGTCACAATCAATTTATTGGAAACCAAGTTTGGAGAATGTGTTATCTCATGAAATGGTCCAGTCCATCGGCCGTCTCGGTCGTGCGATTTGACGCCCCGTTAGACTATTTCCTGTGGGGCTACGTCAAGTATATGGTATATGCCAACAAGCCAGCGCCGATTGATGAACTTCGTATAAATACCGAACGTGAAGTTGCAGCAGTATCGGCCGATTTTTGCTTGGAAGCTGTCGAAAATTGGGTTCAGCGTCTGGATTTCTGCAAGCGTGCCCGTGGTGGCCATGCAAAAGAAATCGAGTTCCATTCATAATAGCATCGAACGTACTTTTACAGGAATAAAGAATTTCATTGATATCCAAAACCGGTTTTGTTTTATTTAAAAAAACTGTTGTAGCGATATTATTGAAAAACTCGATACCTTGTGTGGGTAAAATAAAGAACATGCCCAAAAACTGGTTCATTAACTTCTCCTCACCTAAGTGAATGTGCTGACTAGCATCTTACAACAATTTCGGGCTGAAGCTCGTAGAAACTATACTCATGCCTTTGGGGGGATCTGCCATGGGCTCCTTTTAGCATAGGTTTTCATTTAGGGTATCATAATGGATTGATCTAACTGTGACGGTAAAAAGACCAACCGTCAGCCCCCTATCCATATCCTATTTGTATTTATCTACGAGTATGTATTTCTATTTATTTTAATCCTAAAATTGTTCTTAAAATTTTGTATGTAGCTAATTAGCTATAGAATTTCAAAATAATGAATTTATTATAAAGATACATTTAAATTTTTATTATAATTTTTCGAACAAACTATTTTTTAAATAGAAAATTATAAAGTCATAGAATACAGAAATTCTGTATTATATTCACTCATATTTCTTTTATGATTTTTAGGAAATTAGAGTGCAGTTTGGAACAACGATTAATGCCTTGATTCGCACCACGGAGCACCACGAATTTCATAAGGAGAATTCAGGTAATTTTTTAATTAGTTTGCTTTAAAATGTTTCTAAAAAAAACGGATTTGATAAATCTTTTCTCTTTTTGGAGATTTCACAAACGCCATTCATATTTCCTGCCAAAAATTCATTTAACCTCCAAATTTCTAATGTTTGAGAAGTTTAATTATGGCTACAACATTAGGTCTTTAAGATGACGTTAAAATTTAGAAAACCAATGCTAAATGTATGTAGTTAAGCACTGTAGTTATCATGTAAAGCTATAGTTGACTGTTATTGTTTTGAGCGTCAATTTTGATTTGCGTCGTTTCTTTGTTCTGCGTAAAGTGATCGCTTAAAAATGTATAGTAGGTACTTGACATCTCGTCTTATGTCACATATTACAATGTCATTTCGATAATTTTTCAATAATTTTTAATTCTATACCAACCCAGAAAATCTTGAACAACCGGGATTCGATTACATCGAATTTACAAGTTCACCCAATGTGACAAAAACGAAATTAATTTTAGGGCACATTGAACAAACATTCGCCAACCCTAAAGAAGACACAGGGAAAATAAAATAAAGTAAATGACGTTTTTAACAAAATGAAGGCTATACGCGATCCATCCCAGGACTATCAGTGTTACGAGTCAAACTAATCCGAAACGGCTTAACCGATTTTTGTGAACATTTTTGGGCATATTTGGTAAATTTTGACAAAATTTTTAACTTCCAATTAGAAGTTATTCAAAAAAAATTGAGTGTGTTTTTAACTTGCGAAATACTACATATTATACGAACTAGCATATATGACAAGTTTTGCATTAGTAAATAAAGTGCACGACTGGTTCTCAAGTACTTGCTGCTGTATCCAAAGACTCTGTTTACCGAAAATGTACCTTTCAAATAAGTTTGTTTTTAAAAATTAAAATGCTATTTGAATAATCAAAAATATCTTAATTTTTTGAAAATTGTTAGGGCTGTTTTTTTAAATTAATTTTGCATATATAAATTTTTCAATTTTGCTTATAAATATACATATGTACGCTTAGATTAAAATTTCGTTAAAAAATATTGACGACCCGTTTTTTGAGGTATCAAATTTTGAAGAAAAAAAAAATAAATAAATAGCATTTTTGATCATCAAATATTATTAAAACAGTATAAGAGCTTTTGCAGATAAAATATTGAAATTGGATCATTAGTTCTTGAGAAAAATTATAAAAAAAATAACGGTTCCATGGGGCGGTACCCTCCTGGGTATTTTTGTTTTAATTGAAGTAAGTTAAGTTAAGAAAAAAATGTAGAAAGATTTTTCTAAAAATTTTGATTTTTGAGCAAAACAAATTGTAGGGGGCTTTCTGTTATATTTGATCTTTTGAAAAAATGAAAAAAGCGTTTATCGCGAATCTGCTTAAAACCTTAATTTACAAGTTTGAACTCAATCGACCCAATGGTTTGGTTTTTGGGGACAGACAAACAGACGGACGAAATCAGGGGACCTACTTTTTGCGACTTCTCCACCAACGTAATGTCATGTTTGATTAAAATTTCTAGTTCGAAATAATATTTGATGATCAAAAATGTCAACATTTTTTTTTCGAATTTTTAGAAAAATATTATATTATTTTTTAAAATTCATTAACTCCGAAACGGGACATTTTTTTTACGAAATTCAAATGCAAAATGTATATTTATATGTTTTAAATAACTGCATACTAAAATGATTTTAAACAAAAATTGAAAAATTGTATATCGATGCCTTCCCAGAAGAATGTATTAAGCGACATTTTAAGAATTTTACGGGAGACAAAATAAACCTCATGTGTAGGTAATTATTTGTATATTTTAAAGTGATAAGCATAATTTTTATTGAGATTTAGACCACAATTTTGTTGTACCATTGTATGAACAAAATTTTGATCAGATGAAAAGTTTTTGTATTTTAGAACATTTTCATGGTCAATAGATTGTCACTTGATACAGAAGCTAATAGCGCTCAAATCATTGGTGGTAGGAAATTTTACAGGATTCCAAGAAATATTGTCGTTTAGTTTAACATTTGCATTAATTGAGTTTTTACTACTATTTACAAAGTTAAAATAATAATTAAAAAAAAAACATTAGACTTCAGAAAATACAAAAGAAAACAGTTCAACTTTAAAATAAATAAAATAGTAAATAAAATTAATTAACTTCTCAGATGACAAAATTGACAAATCACTGATTCAATTTTCTGATAAGTCGTCTTCTTCATCAGTCTCCGGTAAAACATCTTCCTTCTCGCCAATGATTTCTCGGTATTCCTGGATATACCGTTCGGGGATAAACTTCTTCTTGAGTAGAGTTTCTAAGCCCTTTTTCTTTGGCCTCGTTATTGGCAGTTTTACGATGTATAAGATATCAGGCTCATCAAAATTTGCAAGACATTTAACTTGATTTCGAGGTCGGCAGAAATCCAATGTGTATGAAGGTGGTTCCATGTCTCCAGGCTTAAATATTGAATACTTGATGTCAGAGAATGACTTAGAGAACACAGTGAACGGACGTGTTTATTTGAGCTCCGAAGAAAAAATTATTTTAATCGATTAAAAAAATACATAAAATTATTTAAACATATAGTTTATACTAACCTCGGTACGAAGACTAATTTGGAAAAAAAATTATAGAAATCGGCAGTCGAATTATCGAGTTATCACGATTTTAAAATAATTAATAAATTCAAGTTCATAACATCACGCCATCAGACCACACAATTTGCCCATATATGGCAAAAACATCATTCGATCGGATGTTTTATCGGATGTTCGTATGAACCAATCGCTATCGTGTTGTAAAGCGCCAGAAAATTCTTACGCGATCAATCCGAGAATTAAAGACAACGGTTGTGATATATGCTAAAAAACAAAATTAGGTTCGTGCTTGAACTAACTGAAGTGTGAGGTTGTGATACGAACTATTCACAAAAGGTTGAAATAATTGCACACGATCTAAAGGCTACTGCACACTTAATTGAAAAAAAAAGAAAAGTGCATTTTAGCAATTATCGAACTGCGAACGAGAGGTGCTCTGGAACCAGAGTAAATTAGCGATGTCGACAAGAAATCTGAGAAACAGGCAAGCCAGCAATTCGGCAATGCCAGCATCGCCCAACATACCGCGCTACAACTACATCTGCGATGGATGTGGTAAAGCCTACCTTACGGAGTAGGGTCGACATCAGCACATACGTGGATATTGCCGAGGACCGCCAGCGCCCGATGACAACACCTGCACCATATGCCGACGTACCTTTGGCACATACATAGGCCTACGGCAGCATGTGAAACGTGCTCACGCAGCCGAGTACAACAATGGGATGGCGAATGAAGCTGCGGCCTCAGCTAGACGTTTTTAGATGAATGATGAACAGGATGAACTGGCGAAAGCGGAGGCACTCCTTGGTTCGAGTAACAATACGGAGGTACTTGATCACCTGGCCGCTATCTATACCAGAACAAGGGAGGCTATTAAGAAAAGGCGCCAGAGGCCTTCCTTTGGAGAGAGAGTACAATGATTCCAACAGAACCTGGCTGTCGTGAACGCCACCTCCACCGAATCAAGTGAATCCGAATACGAGTCTGTGAACGAAATGGACGAAGTCAACAATTCCCAACATAACGAAGAGGACGACGAAAACAATTCCCTCTCGGAGACTCTATCCAGATTCATAAATGAAATCGAAACCCTGGACCAATATGATGAAGCCTTACGACGCTCCCTACTTCCCACTAACGCGTCCAGCACAACAGCATTAGACGAGTGGACGCGGAATCTTGTGCTTAAGTATGGTCGAGCCGAAAATCATCGTCAGCTGCCCCTGAACTCCATTGCTACGAGAATACAGAGACTGGGTTCTACAACATCCGCCAGGAGGCGAAGGGCAATGTAATTCAGGCTTCTGCAGGATGAGTATCTAAAGGACAGAAGAGCTTGTGCTGACAGGGTTAAAGCAGGTAAAGGATGGGGGATGCGAAACCTCACAACTGCCATCCCCTCATTCCATTCTGGAATACTTTACCAACACCCTGTCTCAGCCCTCTAAAGAAGACACAGCACCAATCACCGATAGATACCCACATCTAACCACCATATCATCTCCGATAGCACATCAAGAAATCAACAACTCGATCAACAGCATGACATCCAACTGTCCAGGTGCAGATGGCATCACCCTGAAGAAACTGCGTTCGATTCCAACAACAAAGTTGATACTGTTGTTCAACTCTATGCTTCTCTTAGAATATACACCACCTGAGCTTAAGAGAAGCAAAACCATGCTGTTACCGAAATCCCCAACTGCCAAAAACCCCGCCGACTTCCGCCCAATATCTATATCCTCAATCTTTATACGACTACTGCACAAGATCCTATCTAAACGACTCAGTGCAGTTGAATTACGAATCAATCAGCGAGGATTCACAAACCTAGATGGCTGCTTTTCCAATACGCTCGCCCTGCACAGCCTTATAAAAGATAGAAGAAAAAATGACACCCCACTATGTGTGCTGGCACTGGACGTCGCAAAGGCCTTCGACACAGTGTCCCATAACAGCCTAGCACGCGCACTACGCAGGGCAAATGCAGACAAGAAATTTATAACATACGTGGACGAACATTTGAGGGGTGTCAATACGCAGATTTCAACCCGTGCAGAACCTGTGTCAATACCAATCAACAAAGGAGTTAAACAAGGAGACCCCCTTTCTCCAATCTTGTTTAATATCCTCCTCGATGAACTTATCTGCCAGCTTGACCAATTCTCTGGGATTGAATTATCGCCGGGTCGGAGACTGCGCTGCCTCGCTTACGCGGACGACATTCTACTGTTCGCAAACTCCAAAGAAGACGCAGAGAAGATGTTGGGAGCAACTAACCAATTTCTCGCCGAGCGAGGAATGGCTCTTAACCCAGGAAAGAGCCAGATGATCCATCTAAAGACGGTCCCCAGTAAAAAAAAAGTTTACGCCGCAACGCAGTCCGCAACACATGGTAACCTCGTTATTGAAGCCCTTGCTGTTGAGGAGCAAATGCGATACCTAGGGAGCCAATTTACATCCAACGGCGAATACAATATGAGATCCCCTACATTACTGGTCGAACTACAACGAATAAAAAGAGCTCCCTTAAAGCCCCACCAGAAGTTGATCTTACTCCGCAACTGTTTAGTCCCACGCTATGTACCAGCCCTCCAAAAACCGACCATCACAAGGAAGACCCTCAAAGAGATGGACATCAAAATTAGAACCTTCTTCCGATTAATATTACATCTACCTGCTCATTGCTCTAATCATATACTCTATGCTCCAGTCTCAAAGGGGGGCCTCGGGTTGTTCGAGTTCCGCAGTAGGATTCCCGTCATAATGGCAGAGCGCATCGACAGACTGTCCAGCGACGAAATCATATCAGACATAGCAACCATTGGCCGAAGTTGGATACAGAGAATACGTGGTATGGTACAGGCCAACAAAGCCACCAAAGCCGCCTGTCTATTATACCAGGCCCACAAGCTAGAAAGCTCTTACTCCGGCAACGGGATACATCAATACAACCTCCTCCCAACTAGAGGAATTCCATCAAATCCACCATCCGAACGTCGCTGCCGAGGTCATTGTGACAGGGTGGAAACTCTATGCCATGTACTACAGGCGTGTCCAGCCTCACATTGGGAACGAATAACCAGACACAACTATGTACAGAAGCGAATTTTGACTGCTGCGAGGGAGAAGGGCTGGAGGGTCGAGATCGAACCCCGGATCCGAGGTCAGGACGGGATACTTAAGAAACCCGATATCATATTTACCAAAAACAACACCACAGTGTTATGTGACCTCGGGGTTCATTGGGAAGGACCCGAACCTCTGGCCCTTCAATTTACACAAAAAATGGCGACATACAGCACCCCAGCCTTCCTCGGTCGCTGTTTAAATAAATATTCAAGAAATATCCGATGCTCAACCTTTTTTACAAAAAAAAACGGAAACCTTCAAAAACAATTAAAAACTGATAGTAAATGTTTTTCGACCTACATAAGTTCCTGGAGAAAAAAGATAGATGGATTTGTTAGACATTTAGAAATATTGACAGACGAGAGCGAATAATAAGTTATTCCTCTAATTTTATATAAATATTCTAGATATACTTTATAAAAGTTCATATGGAATGGTTTCTGAGAATAGTTGAAGAAACACAAAAAATATGAACTAAACAATGTGTGTGTGTGTATAAGTTGTTTCTCTATTTGAGTCCCCAAAAAACTTAAACATCAAATTTTAAGAGAACTGATTACGAACTTAACTCAAAACCTATGTTAAGGCCCAATTTCAATTAAAAAAGTGACGTTAGTATCAAAATATTTTGTTAAGTGCTGTCTAACCTATCAAGTTCTTATACCACACAAACCTCTCAAATATTTTAAGTGATACTATCCCCCCATCGTATACATCATTACCTTCAACCATGTCATTATTCTTTTCCGACTTATGTTTTAATAAATAACCCTTGACAAAGACGTAATCCTTCCAGCCATTTGAGTAATTTTCCAACATCTTATCAAAAAGCACGCTATAAAGTCCAAATGTAATAGAACACAAGAAAAAAACTATAATTGTGTGTATGTTAGATAAATCAGTCTTGAAAACATTTTATCTTCAAATGAATCAAAATAATGTAAAATATTGAAGCAATTACGATGTGTGTCACCACATTTACCTCCCAACAACTCAACACAGATACATACACAGTTACTGAGACTATCTTTTCGTCTGCAATTGACTTTCTCTAAACTCAATTGACATCATTAAAAGACCAATCCACCCCCTTTTCAACCCCCAAACGCACTCATACATACAAACATAAACAAAGGAACAACAAATTTCAGATATAGTGGCAAGTTTCTGTGCTTGTGCCAACAAACAAGGAGTGTATCTGTATAAACCATTATAACCAATGCCATGAAGCCCACAGTCCATATAGCCCCAAAGCTTATAGAGCCAACCGAAGACCATCGCATAGACTCAACTTAACTCGACTGCGACTCGCTTCTGTTCCTTTGGATCCTTGTGCTTTTCGTGATGGATATGATGGGGTAAATGGGGGTAAATATGTAGTCGGTGTAGCGGTACCAGCAGTGGTGACGTTGATGGAGGGAAACCCAGGACGAAACCTCTAAATTAAGATTGATGTTCGATATTTTGCTGTCGGGATATTTGAACACGGTTGGCGGAGGAGCCTGAATAAGTTATTACGTTCCTTTCGCATACCAGTCGCGTTATAATTAGTAAAACGACATGAAAGGACGTCAAGCGGCGCGGTGCGGTGTGGTGGTGGTGGTGGGTGGACGATGACGACGACGACGACTACGACTACCGCGACGGTGGCATTGGCGTTGGCGGCGAGTTCTAGCAGTGAAGGTAGACTAAGACTGGTAAAGTGGAGAATTTTACCGCCACCTGGTGGTTGTTGAACGTTGTTAACTTGAGGAAGACCATCACATGCCCTTAGCTTTAACGTGGCTTGAATGTTTGCCAACATAATTCTTTGGCAATTGGTTGTTGGTAGATGAATTGTAAACGTTCGTTGTAGTCATATGTAATAATATATTTACACACATACACACACTGATACAGTGTATGTATATAGTTTCTGTGTCTTTTTATGTCGGCCAGTTGACTTTGATCAATTAATTATTTATTCGTGTGCAGTTGTTGGTATATAAAAAGGATGTGTTTCTATTTCCATTACCATTTTCGTTCTTTTTATTGTTATATTTAGGCTTATATTAAGGTAGATCTTTTTTCTTGATATCCTTGGATGGCAACATGATGTTGTACTTAAAGGGAACAACGCGATTGGAAGTAAAGATATAAAAGTTAACTTGAAAGTGTCAGGATTTTTGATGGCTTACATGAAAAGCTGATTGAATAAATTGTAGCCAATTAGGAATGGGTATAAAAGATATTTAAAAGGAAAGGTTAAAAAAGGATGGTTGGGAAACTGAGTGATTTTACTTTTCAACGACACATGTATGGTTTTTAATTCTTAGCACTTGAATATATCAAAATATGTGTGATGTCTTCGAAATAATAGGGTTGGACACATTCAACTTTTTTGTATGCATTATCTGTGATCTCTGTGGAACTTAACTTTTTCTTTTATGGAACAGAAATTTCAATCTTAGGTGTAAGGTAAGAACCAATCAGGAATTCCCGAAATAGCTAATATCTCTGAAACGCTTTATTTGAAAATGATTAAATACCTATTACATTTTTTGATGTTTTAGATGATACAAATTTAAACCTTTGACTTTTATGCAACAATTTATTTCCTGTTTTAATTATCACAAATCCCACTGTGAGAGAATTGGTTACTAAGAACAGGATATTAGTTCTTCGCAGAGGTTTTCAAGTCTTTTCAAAGTCTATATTTTGTAAATATTAGAATGAAAGTGAGACCATTGCATTTTTCAGAAGAACGTTTGCCTTATTTTTGAGTTCAAAACGCTCTTGAATTTAAGATTTTGATACATGAAACTTTTGGATTATTTGAAAACTTATTTTGAGCACATTTGTATGTAGTTATGATTATTCAATTAATTTGTTCTTTCATATAACGGAACGGGTTATCCATTTTGAGATTTCAGAAGTATAGGGCTGGAATTCGACATCTGTCAAACCAATTTTTTTTTTGTTCAGTTGAAAGTCTGACATTTACGAAAATGGATCGCTTTACTATCGCACAACGCATACAAATTGTTAAAACCTACTACAAAAATGGTGATTCTGCCACAGCCACATAGCTATCGTGCTTTAACAAGGAGATTATGGTTTACATAATCGTCCAACTACGCAAGTAATTAGCAAAATTGTGAAGAAATTTTAAGATACTGGTTTGATAACAGTATTGTAAGGCCTGTGCATCATTGCTTCGCTCGTACCACTGAAAATATCCCTGCTGTAAGTGAAAGTGTTGCCGAAGACCCGAATGTGTCAATTCTTCGCCGTTCTCAGGAATTAGGAGTGTTTTAGGACGCATTTTGCATTTGGATCTATGTACATCTACTTCCATATAATGTCCTGCTCACATAATAACTGAAGCCAGCTGACCATTCACAACGTCGTATATACTTCGAATGGGTGCTTGAACAACAGATGGTGGACGGCGATTTTTCGAACAATTTTCTTCAAAATAAACAAAATATTCGTATTTGGGATTCTGAGAATCCTCAGATAATTGAAGAGAGGCCATTACATCCACAAAACGTCACTGTTTGGTGTACTCTTTGATCCGGAGGTGTGATTGGACCTTACTTCTTCCAAAACGACGCACGGTGGAACGACTGTCACCGTCAATTCGGAGCGTTATGGTCATATGATAACCGATTTTTTTTACTGCTATTGAAAAATACGACTTGGAGAATATGTGATTTCAAAAAGACGGTGCCACATGCTACACAACTCGAGCGAATATGGCTTTATTGCAAGAGACATTTCCTGGCCGCGTAATTTCTCGTCGTGGCGATATCAACTGGCCACCAAGATCATGCGATTTGACACCGCTGGACTTTTTTTTGTGGCGCTACTCAAAAGACCGTTTTTATGCAGATAAACGTTTAACTCTTGAGCACAATATATCTTAACTACTAAAAATGTAAGTTTCCGGAATTACAAAGCCAACCCAACTGAGGAAAACCGGAATAAGTTCAAACAAGCTAGAAAGACCTGTAACGGACATATACGACGCATTAAATTTTTGCATGACCAGAAATTGCAAAAAATACTACAATGTCCCATTGGTAGTAAAAATTTCTGGTCATTTGTAAAAAATGTGCGTAACACTACGTCATCGTCAGTTCCTACGCTCGTTTCCAATGACACTCCCTATGTAAGCTCGATTGATGAAGCCAATTTGCTTGCAGCACAGTCTGCTGTTAATTCGATGCTGCCAGTGAGTGACATGATTCCGCCTGTACTTGAAAGCGTAAACGATTCTATGGGACGAATCTTTTTTCGCACTCGTTCAGTTACTAGAGTACTTAAAAATCTTGACATTCACAAATCCGCTGGCCCGGATAGTATCCCCACTATTGTTCTGAAGAGGTGTTCTTCAACGCTGGCAAAACCACTGCGTAAGCTTTTCCATCTGTCCTCTTCTACAGGTCTCTTTCGTAGTGGATGGAAAACTGCATTTGTCCAGCCTGTCCCTAAAAAAGGCGAATCCTCCTCACCATCTAACTATCGTCCAATTGCACTTACATCCCTTCTTTCCAAGGTCATGGAAACGCTGATCAATTTTCAGCTTAAGAAATATCTTGAAGAACGGAAGCTTCTTAATGACCGGCAGTATGGCTTTCGTTGCAATAGGTCCATTGGTGATCTCATGGTTTATCTCACCGAACAGTGGAACAAATCTTTACATCGTTTTGAAGAAAGTAAGATTATTGCACTTGATATTTCAAAAGCATTTAATAGAGTTTGGCATCAAGCTCTCTTATCGAAAATGCGTGCATTTGGTATTGATGAATCCCTTCTTCGTTGGGTTAGAAATTACCTTTCGGACCGTTCAATTCAAGTAGTGTTGGACGGGTTCAAATTTGATATCTACAAAATAAACGCTGGTGTTCCCCAGGGCTCCGTTTTGTCTCCGACACTTTTCCTTACTTTTATAAATGATCTTTTGTCTGAAACTTCTAACCCACTTAATTGTTTCGCTGATGACAGTACCCTCAGCTTCTCACATTCGTTTTTAGATTCTCATCCTTGTTCTTCGGATGTGGACTATCAACGGCAGCGTATGATAAGCTCATTAAATTCTGATCTTGACAGCATTGTTCAATGGGGAATAAAAAACCGTGTAGAATTTAATGCTTCGAAAACTCAATGCTGTCTACTGTCACAAAAGCGTAACCCTCCCCCAATGCCACTATCCATGAGTGCTACTTGAATCGAGGAGACTGAACAGCTATCAGTCCTTGGTATGTGCATAACAAACCACTTGTTGTGGAGTGATCACATATTTGACATCGCCAAAAATGCTGCTAAGTGTTTAGGTTTTCTCCGACGATGCAAGAAGTTTTTTACCCCTTCTGATCTGGCTATAATTTATAAAGCCTATATTCGTCCAAAACTTGAGTACAATTCCCATATTTGGGCAGGTGCTCCTATAACCCACTTAAGTCTACTGGACAGAATTCAAAAGAGAGCTCTAAAAATGATAGGTGACCGTTGTCTAACTGAAACTTTTGCATCTCTTGAGCACCGTCGCAAGGTTTCATGTCTCTCATTATTTTATCGCTACTTCCATAAGCAATGCTCTAATGAAATGGCCAGTTGCATTCCTCCCCTCAAACAATTCAACCGTAATACTCGTTCTTTTGAGAATGCCCATCAGTTTACCCTTGAGCCCAATTTCGGACGTACCATAAAGTACAGAGATTCTTTTTTTAGTCGCACTACACGAATGTGGAATGCTTTACCAAACTCAATATTTCCCACTCATTACAATGTGCAGGCATTCAAAACCAATGTGCATCGGTATCTCCTTTCAAATCCTATCCTCCCTTCCTAATTACTCGCACTGTGTATAATCATTATAAGGGTATTCATATCCCCTTGAGTGCGCGTACAATATAAAAAAAAATAGGTTTAGGAGATGATACACTTTGTCACTTAAATGTTAATATAAATTTTACTCCAGTTAAGTCTTTGGATCTGAAAGAAAAAAGATTCTCTCTGCACTGTTTGAGTCTTTAGAAGCCTTACATTTTGACACCGGTACTATTATTGCGAGACTGATTTTTTGTTTAGAAAAGTTTAAAAGTCACTTTGAGTTTTAAGGTCTTGGAATACTTAGAGGTATTGCATTTTTGTTTTCAAACATATCAATATAAATTTTACCGAAATGAATCTGTTACATTTAATCCTAATCACCTATAATTTTTATCATAATCAATAGTGATCAAAGTATTGTAAAAGATTTGAAATTGAATTTTTCGTATATTGTGTAAATTTTTAATAAATCCCTTTGGTATATCAAGTTATATCCTCTCAAATCATAGGTTTTTGACACTGGCCGCCTTATCTTACGACTCGAAATATTGACAGAAGTCAGTCAGTGTTTTACATAAGTAAAACAAAATGAGTGTGTCATACCAACAGTGTGTTTCTTGAATAAAATGTTTGGGACGAAATGAAGCACCTACTGCCCTTGCTATAAGCAAGTTTTAACAAAACAAGCGGGAGACTGCTAGTCAACAAAACTGAATGACCAATGACCCAGCTCCGCGTATCGTACAAGAATGGTACTGGTGAAGCCAAAAGTGTGAGACTCAGTTCACGGATATTAACTCACCATCGAACTCAACAGCTCAAAGATTAATTCACAAGCCTAAGGAATGTCAACTTTTACTAAAAGTGCCATTATAATGGTTCGGTTTGAGAAACGCATGGACTCCTGCATCCAATATTCGTTCGACCATGTTTACTCTAGTAGATAATGCGCATACATTGCACACCAAAGACGCTATTGCTTCTGTGAAGCAAAGTTCCGAAAAAGGCCCAAATGAGTCCATTCAACAATTGTAGCTGTGCACCAATCCCGATTTTCACAAGAAAAAGCAATGAAGCTCATTTCTTTCTAAATATCTATGTTAATAAACTAAATTTTCGTATTAGTAATGATCATAATCTAAGACCCGTTACATTCTCAAAAAAGTAACGCAAGGTCTCCTTCTGTTCAAATGACAAAGTTACTGGACTATATATCCATATTATATCGGGTTTTTCAATATGAGCGCTACAAAGGTTTTTTTAAGTAAAACAAAAACCGTTGTGGATATCAACGAAATTCTTTATTCCTGTAAAAGTACGTTCGATGCCATTATGTATGGAGCTCGAGATTACTTTTGCATGGCCACCACAGGCACGACGGTTTTCAGGCATAAATCTAGTATTAATTTAGTATTTATTTATTTATTCATCAATCAGACAAAAATATCCTACAGACTACTTGAAAATAACTTACATAAATAAAAAATAAATATATATGGGTATGTACTGTAAATAGTATGTTGCTTATTTCAACAATTTATTATAAAATGAAATAAAAAAGGGTAGAACGATTACTCTGAAAGTCAAAATCAAAAACACAAGAAATACGATTAACTTCACGGACACAGCGAGTTACTGGCTCATTTTTGGCATAATTTGTCCTATGATCAGTTGTCAGTGAACCTTTGTTGGGGAAGGTTGCCCCTGTGTTGTGCGTCTCCGTTCTGTCTGTGCTCGTTCGTTTTTGTTTTTGTATTGTTTTTTTAAATCGTGTCGTGGAGCAGTTTACCCTACTAAACTTAACTATAATATACATATACACAAAAAAGTTAAAAAAAAATAAAACACAAAAAAACAATAATTTGTCACAACAATAAGTCAAACATTAATTTATAAGTGGTTCCAAAAAAAAACAACAACAAAAAACAATAACAACAGTGCACCCCCAAATAAAAACAACAATAAAGAAATCACGCCACTCAAGAACAACAAAAAACACCTATAACAAACAAAAATGATAAGCCACTCAGCACAGCACATCACAGTGAGTACCATCCTATCTTTACTTTCCCCTTCTTCCACAGTTTCACAGCCTAGTTTATGTATCAATTGCAATTGGAATTGGTGCATATGCTAATCTGTGTTTCAGCAGATTATTTTAATTGAATTTACTGTTTTGCATCACAGGGTCGGATCGGTTCTCATCACTGCTAAGGCATAACACTAGCAGTGAAGGGTATTGATAATTATTCTGTGTTTCAATTCAGTGAATTTTATTTTGTCATCTCTATCTGTATTGGTTTTAGTAATTTTTTTATTTGCAATGACTGGACAATTCAGAGTAGATTATTGTAATATTCGTGGGCTAAGGGCAAATTTTTTATTGGCATACCGCCATACTGTTTCGTACAGGCCAGCTGTTTTGGCACTAAGTGAAACCCAAGTAGGTGAGGATTCCGATCCTGCTGAATTTTTTATTAATGGGTATAGCTTAGTGCCTTTATTCTTTTCCCACCATGGCCTCGCCATATACATTAGGAATGATGTTGCTTATCAGCTCTTACCACAATATGGTCTTTGCACCAATTCCTTTTTTAATTATATGTGGTTTAAATTCTCCGTAAATAAGCAAATCATTCACTACTGCTTCCTTTATCGAAGCCCAAATTTAGACAGAGTATCAACTTCTCGTGAATTTGATGCTTTGTCTGACTCCATCCAAAGAATTGTTTCGTCCTATCCTCGCACTGAAATCGTTGTTACGGGCGATTTCAATGTACACAATTCTTCGTGGCTTCAACATTCAGGCCAGACAACACCCGATGGAGTGTGTGCAGAAATCTTCGCTGAGTTGAACCACCTAACTCAGCTGGTCAACGAGCCCACCCGAATATCGGACGTTGAAGGTCGAGCAGAAAACACTCTTGACTTGTTTCTTACCTCTGACCCTGATAAGTACACTGTTAGTGTTCTATCTCCTCTAGGCACATCTGACCATTGTGTCATATCAGCTAATTTCTCGTGTAAAAACTCTCCAGTTAAAGAAAGAGCTCCTACGAGAACCGTTTGGCAATACGAGAAAGCCAACTGGGACGGTCTCAATAATTACTTCAGGATCTTTAACTGGTCACTTTGCTTCCTCGATAGTGACGTTGACGCCAGCGCTGATATGATCACAAGTTTAATTCTCCTGGGAATGAGAACTTTTATTCCGAATAGGGTTAAAAGTATCAGACCTAAGGAAAACGCATGGTTTGATGCGAGCTGTAAAGAGGTTATTAGGGCCAAAGAGGTAAGTTTCCGTTGCTATAAAGCCAACCGTACTGAGGAAAGCCGGAAAAAGTTCAAACAAGCCAGGAAGGCCTGCAACGCCCATATTCGACGAACCAAATTTTTACATGACCAAAAATTACGGCAAAAAATACTGCAATGTCCCAAAGGCAGTAAAAATTTTTGGTCATTTGTAAAAAACATGAGGAATTCTTCATCTTCTTCGGTTCCTACGCTCGTTGTCAATGACACTCCATTTGTTAGCTCTTTAGAGAAAGCTAATCTCTTTGCTAGGCAGTTCGCCGCCAATTCTACGCTGCCAGTGAGTGTTATGACTCCGCCTGTACTTGAGCGAGTTAGTGATTCTATGGGACCAATCTTTTTTCGCACTCGTACTGTGGCAAGAGTCCTAAGAGATCTAAACACACATAAATCCGCTGGTCCGGATGGTATCCCCGCTATTGTTCTGAAGAGGTGTTCTTCAACGCTGGCAAAACCACTGCGTAAGCTTTTTCATCTGTCCTACTCCTCAGGTCTCGTTCCGAGTGGATGGAAAACTGCATTCGTCCAGCCTATTCCCAAAAAAGGCGAATCTTCCTCACCCTCTAATTATCGACCGATTGCACTTACGTCCCTTCTTTCCAAGGTCATGGAAACGCTGATAAATTATCAGCTTAAGAAATATCTCGAAGACCGAAAGCTTCTTAATGACCGGCAGTACGGCTTTCGTAGCAATAGGTCCACTGGTGATCTCATGGTTCATCTCACCGAACAGTGGAGCAAATCTTTACATCGCTTTGGAGAAAGTAAGATTATTGCACTTGATATTTCAAAAGCATTTGATAGGGTTTGGCATCAGGCCCTCTTATCGAAAATGCGTGCTTTCGGTTTTCACGAATCCCTGCTTCATTGGATTAGTAATTACCTTTCGGATCGTTCAATACAAGTAGTATTGGATGGGTTCAAGTCTGAAAACCACAAAATAAATGCTGGTGTGCCCCAGGGCTCTGTTCTATCTCCAACACTCTTTCTCATTTTTATTAATGATCTCCTGTCTGCAACTTCTAATCCAATACATTGTTTCGCTGAGGATAGTACTCTTAGCTTTTCATATTCGTTTTCAGACTCACATCCCTCTTCTTCGGATGTGGAACTGCAACGACAAAATATGATAAGTTCATTAAATTCCGACCTAAACAGCATTCTACAATGGGGATTAAAAAACCGCGTGGAATTTAATGCTTCGAAAACGCAATGCTGTCTTGTATCGTTAAAGCGAGATATACCCCAATTGCCATTATCCATGGATGGCACTTGCATCGGGGAGACTGAACATCTCGATATTCTCGGTATGTGTATCACCAACCACCTTTTGTGGAACGAACACATACGCGATGTCGCCAAAAATGCCGCAAGATGTTTGGGTTTTCTAAGGCGATGCAAGAAGTTTTTCTCCCCCTCTGATCTGGCTGTTATTTACAAGACTTATATACGTCCAAAGCTTGAGTATAACTCCCATCTCTGGGCTGGTGCTCCTGCAACTTACTTAAGCCTCTTGGATAGTATTGAACGTAGAGCATTTAAATTGATAGATGACAATATCATCATAAGTTCATTTACTACGCTTGAACATCGTCGTAAGGTCTCTTGTCTGACTCTTTTTTACCGTTACTTTAACGGCTTATGCTCTAGTGAAATAGCCAGTTGCATTCCTCCCCTTAAACAGTTCAACCGTAATACTCGCGCTTCTAGGAATGCTCATCAGTATACCCTCGAGCCCAACTTCGGCCGTACTGTCAAATACAGAGATTCGTTCTTTAGCCGTACTACGCGAATGTGGAATGCCTTACCACACTCTGTCTTTCCTAGTCATTGCAATATTCAGGAATTCAAAACCAATGTGCACCGACATCTCCTTTTAAACCCTCTCTCCTCTTCCTAGTGCTCACACTGTGCATCTGCATAATAAGGGTAGTAATATCCCCTTGAGTGTTTGCTTATTATAAAAAAAAAAAAAAAAAAAAATGATCGCTTTCAAAAAATAAAAATTTAGTCGTCAGAGGACGACTTGGAGCATACAAATCAATTAAAGACAGAAGCGAAGAACAATTTATACGATAAGACAAAATATCACTTACAAACAATACAGAGTACATTTTTCTACGGTTTTCGAGTGACTGAATATCAATTTTAGAGTATAGGGATCAGTAAAATCAGATGAATTACGTTTTATGAAACCAAGCATGGTGTAAGATTTTGCAATGATGTATTCGATATGTTTTATAATGTTTAATTTACAATCAAATATTATTCCCAAATCTTTTTTTTTCAAAAACTCTTTCTAGAATATTATTGTTTATTTTGTAGTCGAAATTGATTGGATTGGCAATACGCGAAAAAGTAAAACACTGACATTTGGAGACATTCAAAAACAAGTCATTAATGGTGCAATAATTAGTTAAACAATCAAGATCGTCTTGGAGTAGATGGCAGTCGGTAGAGGATTTAATGCTTTTAAAGAATTTAAGATCGTCCGCAAAAAAAAGGCGGTGTGAGTTTTTAAAAACGTTAGGCATGTCATTAATCAAAATCAAGAACAATAACGGTCCAAGATGACTACCTTGCGGTACGCCAGAGGTTACCAAAAAAGGAGAAGATTGAATGTTATCTATGGAAACAATTTGATAACATTTCGTTAAGTAGGAAGAAAGCCATAATAGCATAGCAGAGTGAAAACCTGCGCTTTTTAGTTTAGATATTAGTATCAAATGATTCACTCTATCGAACGCTTTGGCAAAATCTGTGTAGATGACATCAACCTGAAAACCTTCTTCTAGTTTATTGAGGACATAATTTGAAAATAGAGAAAGATTGGTGGAGGTGGATCTTCCCCCCACAAACCCATGTTGGTAAGGCGATATTATTTCTTTGAACCAAAACGATAAATTATCGTATACAATCGGCCGATACTGCTGCAATTTCACGTTCGATATTCGTACGAAGTTCATCAATCGTCGCTGGCTTGTTGGCATAGACCATAGACTTGACGTAGCCAGAAATATTCGGTTATCATTGACTGGTAGCGAATTCCATTCACAGTAACGTGCCGGTCTTGATCATCACGTAAGAAGTACGGCCCAATGATGCCACCGGCCCATAAACCACACCAAACCATAATTTTTTCAATGCAATGATGACTCATGGAGTGCCTGACCAATACCGCATATTTTGTTTATTGCCGAAGTCATTCAGCCAGAAATGAGCCTCATCGCTGAGGCTGATTTTCAATGAAAATCCGAATCATTTTCAAGTTGTTGCTCAGTTTAATTCACGAACATGCGACGCTTCTGGTGGTCAAGCGGCTTCAGTTCTTGCGTCAATTTAATCTTTTAAGGATGTAGGCCAAGATATTTTCGCAAAATTCGCCACAACGACGTCACAGAGATACCTAATGCTTGAGAAAGACGTGTGAGAGACACATTTGGGCTTTCTGCAACTGAAGCCTTAGCGGCAGCAATATTCTCGACACTACGGGCACTTCTTTTTCTCACTGGCACGTGAACTTTGTACTGTGCCTGGGGATTCAAATTTTTCCACTAAACGCCCAATTGTTAATTTGGTAGGACGATTATGACGACCATAAATTGGACGTAGCGCTCTTAACGTTGAGGCCACTGATAATTTCGACTTGTTCTTGGCTCGTATATCTTTTCATCTTGAAATGGCAAACCTTACTGAAGAGAAATGTCAAAAAAGCGGCAAGAAATATGGCAACGTTTGCTATCCCTGTTGCACTACTTTTGTAGTGTTCCCGTTGAAAAACCCGTTATAAAAAAAATTTGATTGTGCTGTTATTAATATTGTGAATTGGCCTACCCCTAGTTTCTTACAGAAAATTTTAGTCAAAATAGACATTTCATTTCTGAATAATTCGAATATGAAATTTGGTAAAAATACTGAAGACATTCTTATTATCAATTGGCAACATGTCCCAAAACATCGAATGTTAACATTAAAAGTTAGAAAGGTTCTCTGTCAAAAGTTCACGTTCATGTAGACTTTGTAGATCATGAACTTTTTTAGAAGTTACGGTGTGTTCAAAAAATGTCAAATGAAGAAAATATCAATTTTTCGCTTAGACTGTCTAATCGGTACTGTGTATCCTAAAGCACTATTATATTAAACAAAAAATAAAAAGTAAACATTTTTAATTAATTGGTTAATAACTTAACTTCACTTCAGCAAATCACAGTTCATGTGTAAGGTGCTTTAATTGGCACCTGCGTCCATGCCAATGGAAAAATTTTAAAATTCTCTTGCTACACTTTTCTTCTATTTACTTAACTAATTAATTTATTTATTTTTAACTAAAACAACCGATAAATTATATTTTTTCAAGTATCTTTTCAATTGAAAAACATTAATTCGTAAATTTATTTATAAACTAAATTCTAAATATTCCGCTTCCACAGCGTTCATATTTCCAAAAATTTAACATCCTGTAAATCTTTACAATAAATTTGAATACAAAATATTTCCCATATTATTTTTTAATATTTTATGTTTTTGTTTTGTTTCATTTTATTTAAATATGCTCCAGTTAACAAAATTATGTTCGTTACGTTTTTTTTGAAAATAAATTAAAAATTACACCTTAAATCTTGTTTCCATTTAAATTGTATGTTTCTATTTTGTTGGTATAAAAATATACAAAAAAAAATAAAACGAATTATTTTTATATTTTGTTTTTAATTTTTTTTTCTGAGTTATCTTGATGGAAGAATTATGCTAACGATGTCTTTTAGTCGTAGCCACCACATCATTCCCCAGTTTAACTGCTCCCAGATGCTCGAGCTGGTGCTCCTTCATGGCTTCATGCATTTTCATCCAGAAGTGTTCTTTTTTTTTGTTTAGCAGAAGACCTGCCCATCTTTCTGTCCGTCCGTCGCTCATAGTTGTCGTTTCCTCAAAAAAAAAAATACCTGTCTGAAATATTCAGAATCCTTCTGTTTCTGCTTCCCTATTCTCTGTAGTACCTTTCTGGATGAATACTAAAAAAAATAAATTAATAAATACAACGAACGTAAAAATAAAACAAGAATATAATAAAAATAAAATTAATTTTCCAGCAAAAAATCATAATTTAGTTACTTTCCTCCTGCAGCAAAAGCAGGAGCACTACTGCCACCCATCAGTATCACACTAACATACGACCACCACCCACTACCCACCCACCGATGTGGATCCTCGATCTAGTCCTGTGCTTTTTTTCTTGTTCGCTTTTAATTTGGAAAGTTTTTTGGTTTGGTTTTCCTGCTTTATCCTGCTCCATTGAACAGTCCTGCCATGAAGATGTGCTGCGGTGTAGATTTTGTAGTAATCTATGTTGCAAAAATGTTACTTCCAAAAAAAAAAAGTTTAAAAAAATTCTTCAACAAGGACGAAAAGTAAAATGAATGAAAAAAACCCACACACAAGAAAAAGTTAAAACGAAAATATAAAATTAAAAAAAAAAATTCAAAAATGTTGACGCATTTTTTCGTCCTTTTTTATCTGCCACCTTCCCAAAGCATCCTGTTCGTGTTCATCTTTATTTTGAGGACCATGAGACAGGAGTATATAAGGTGTGTAGAGACAACTTCCAGAAGGACTCGCTCAGTCAGTCAGTTTAGTTCATAGCTAGCTACCTACTTCTATACTATTGGAGAGATGTGATATTATGAAAGAGGAAAGGATGCATTTGTCATCTTCTCTATATCACATCTTTTGGGCTCACTCCTCCGTCATGTGCAACATTTTTCACAGCAGTTCATCATCATTTTGAGTCCTGTTGGAGTCCTTTTTTTCATGTTTTTTTTGTTATTTTTTCTTTGCTCATGTTGCGCGCATCTTTTAATGTTGTTACGATACGAGGAAAGGAGAAATGACAGGATTTCGAGTTTTTTCTCTCCAGGACATGCTTTACGAATAGGTCTTAGATGTCACGTTGGAAAATTATTAAACGAACGAAGAAGAAGAAAAAAAAAACGTATTTCTTCCTGATTGAAGTGCAATAGCATCAGTTGTGGCAAGGTATACCTAGCGTTGCAAAGTTAAAGGCACCATCATAAGGATATGCCACCATTATTCAAAATTTATATATTCGCAGAACTACAAGTCAAACATAGAAATATGTGTGGATGAGTGTGTTTGTGAGTGAGTGTGTGTGAATAAAAGGAAAGGAGGATAAGAAACTAGGATATAATGATGAAAATTATTACGTTGGTTATAGAAGTTGTCAGGATAATATATTAACCATTTACTGCAGGTGGCAGAAGGTTATGTCGTATTTTCTTTTTCTTTCTTGCAAGATAGATATTAAGATGAATTTTTACTCATCAGATTGTGTGTTTTCGCATTATGCACCAATTCCAATTGCCTTTTTCTTATAGTTGCGAAATGTGATGGAGTATAAGTAGGTGCTGTATTACAAGGGGTTAAAGTATCAAAAAGGATCAAATTTTAATTAAGTCTCTGTCAAGATAAAAAAGTTGATTATTTAAGATTCTTAGAATTTTAAATTGGGAACATTCTTTTCTGAGAGTTATCTTTTACTTTCAGGTTTTTTGCTTTGCCAATTTATGAGAAGTACAGGGTCTTTCTTAAAGTGATTCTTTTATTAAATAAAATAACCATACTGATAACATTGGTGCCCGATAAAAATTGCCCAATGGTATTTTTTGTTACAATTCAATTTTTGTATTTAAAAAGATTTAAAAAAAATGTAAATTTTATCTGTTTTCTGTAGAGAAATATTCGAGAAGTAGGGTTAAGTAATATTTTTGGTAGAGCCTTGGTTTTTGTAAGAGGCACTGTCTTAAATGTTAAACAAATTTTAGGACAATATTTATATTGGACGAACTAATTTTGAAGACATGTTTGTTTGTTCTCAAGGTTCTTAAGTCAAAATTAAATTTGTAGTACTCTTTTTAGGTTTTAATTTTTCTGTAAATATAATATTTCTTAAAGTCTTACGAAACATTTATATGTTATAATATTTAAATTTAGATTAAAAAAGAATTTAAAGTCGATGGCTCAATATTTTAAAGAACCTGGGGCCCTAACATTTAACTAAATACCAATTTTCTAAATATTAATCAAATTACTACCTACTCCAAAATTTTAAACTTTTCTTTTTGTTTTGTTAACTAGTAAATTTCTACTTTCCTGTTATTGAGAACTGGCAACCAAACATTTGTCTAAATATTGACACTTCTTGAAAAAAAGCAAGAAACTTAAACTGACCTATTAATAAGAATTTCGAACTGTAGACTGGTCTATTCCATCTATTCCTCTTATAAGATATGGGTTCAGCAAATTGTTAAAATTCTGTGATTTTAACTTTAGCAAATTATAAGGAGATGGTAAGATGGAAAGAATAGTTGAAAATTATATAAATCATCTTTAAAGCTTAGTATAGATCGTTAAAAATGGCTTTAAGACTTTACTACATCGTTTACAATTTTGCTCCAATAACTTTAACATATTTATGTTCGGGTATTCGAGTCAAAAATAATTTTTTTTAAGGTTTTAATTTTTTTTTTAAACTTTCAATTGTATTTTTCTTCAAAACCTTCTGTTTAATAAAATGAAATTAGTGTTCAAAAGATGTTCAAATCGAAAATCAATTTTTAATAATTTTTAGTAGAAATGTATGTAGATTTTTAATTTTTACAAAACAAAATATCAATTGCTTTTCTAAGAATTTTACAAGAAATCAAATACTTTATTCTTTGTCGATAACAATTATTTTTGAGTTAAAATCATTGTTTGTTCTTAAAATCTTTTCTGTCAGTTTTTTTGATCTATACAAAAAATGTTTTCTCTGTTTTGCAGAGCTGTGCTAGAAGGGCTTCTAAGTACATCGGTTTAGTATTTTTTTTATTTTATCTGCAATAATACTATCGAGTTCAATTAAATTTCATATTTCTTACAATGTTGACCAATTTGGTATCGCCTTACAAATTTACCCGACATTTTTGTTTTATAAATACAAAAAAAAAAAAACAAAAAAAAAACAAAATTTTTGTTACCTCGAACATTTTATGAAAAAGTCATAGTAGCTGCAGAATAATTTAATTCGACATGGGAAATCATATTTCACATCTGGTATAATTTTTGCAAATTTTATTGGACTGTTTTACACCAAATTAAAAATGCTAAATATCTTTAGAATACAAAAAACAGGGAGATGGACACAATCCCGAAAAGTCAAAATCACTAAAATCTAAAATCCTAAAAATCCAGAATCCCGAAATTCCAAAATCACGAGAAGACAAAATTCCAAAAACCCAAAACTTTGAAAGGTCAAAATTTTGTTAGAATGATGGGTATCTTCATTCCATAAATTTTCTAATAAGATTATAATAATAAGTTAAATTAAAATTTAACACATGGTTTTAAGTTTCAAATCCAAACCGTTGTATCCTAAATACACAACACTGTTTTTAGTCTTCTAATTGTAATTTTTGCTTGCGACACATAGGAACTAAGTACATATATGTATATCTCCCAAACCAATAATGCTAGAAACTCGAATAAAGTTTTAATTAAATATTATAACGTGATACCAAACTAGTATATTTTTGGGAAAAAAAATCCAATTAAAGGTTTTTTTATAAATCAAAAAAACTGAAAAAAATATTCGTCACCTCGAATATTTTACAAAAAATGATTTTATATACAAAATAATTTTATGCAACGAAGAATAACATGATAAAAATAATAATAACAAAATTTTGAGAAAAATCGAATTGAAAGTTTTTTTATAAGAAATAAACAATAAAAAAAAAAAAAAAATTAAAAATATTGGTTCAAACAGTCCGTTTTTTCATACGAAATAAAATCTCCAAAAAATAGTATAGTCAAATTTGGTAAAAATTGATGTTCGGTTCTCGATATCTCGTGAACAATAGAAGATATTGACTTCAAATTAATTTCATTCATCCAATTTGTATTTGTTTATATATGAAATAAAAACTTTTAACAAATGCTAATTGAATTTGGTTTTCGACTAAAAATCTTGTTAGCAAAAATAGATTTTGAAATCAAACTATTTTATTATATGCCAAATATTATTGTTAATTTTAAAATTTTTAAGAATAATTTAACTGACAACTTTTTTGACAAAATAAAACAGGAAAACCTACAAACTTTTAAGCAAGACAAATCGACAGACGGAATGGGAAGTAATCAGTGTGGGTCGCATTTCAGCTTCTTTTTTTTATTTTTGTTTTCCCTCCAAAAATAGCAGTACAAATTACTTGGTCAAAAATTGAAAATTCGATTTTCTCAAAAAGAAACCGACAGTTTTTTTTTTAATTTTCTCTACATTTTTTTTTTCTTAAATTGAGGAAAAATCATTTTTACCAAAAGTTCAACTTAATGTAAAATTTACAATACAAATTGATTAATGTGCTTATGCTGGTCCAAATATTTAACAAATGCACTTTTACAGAAAAAGAAATCCCAAAAAATTATTTAGTATCTAATATTTTGTTCGTAATTTCGGAACTTCAGGATCCTGGATTTTAGATTTTCTGGATTCTGTCAAAACTCCAAATAAAAGTATGGAGCTCAAACTTATTTCATTGATTTTCAAACATTATTGTTAGCATTTAATAAAATGTGTGGAAAAATTAAATATAGGTACTGCTTTTTTTTTTGAATTATTGAAGCCTTAGCATAAATGTTACTGAATTGGTATAATGTCTAAAATATCTCGTTCTTGACATCGGAAAATAGCAACAACTTAAGTTTTTGCTTTGTTACTTTTTCAAAATTCTTAAGTGACAAATTGGCTTATTAAGGAAGTTATCCAGTGTGGGTTGCATTCCAGTCACTTTTTATTTTTGAGGGCCTCTGATCAGGGCCGGCCCCAGCCAAACTTGCGCCCTGTGCAAGATTTGTAGAAAGCGCCCCTTTTTTATATTTCTCTTACACATAAACTGATACACAAGCATAAGCCTTTCCCAGATTACCCAGGAGGTAGACTTTCAATACGTTTTTTTATTGAGGTATCCCCAGAAGGCCTAAACCATTAAACTAAAACGCAGCGAAGAAATGAGCAGAGGGGAAACTTTTAAACTTGGAAACTTATTTTTCTGGCCTTACATTTTGCAAATTCAGAACTGAGATCATCAAAGTCTAAAGAATTTAATAATAATTTCTTTTTAATGGACATTATAGATAAACCTACCAATCTCTCTTGAATCATGTTTGTCCTAAGATAATTTTTAATAATTTTAAGTTTAGAAAAACTACGTTCTCCTGAAGCTACCGTGACCGGGATTATATTAAGGATTTGGAGAGCAATTACTAAATTCGGAGCAAAATCTTCAAGGTTTGAATTAAAAATAAAATTTAACACATCTAAACTTGAGCTTTGTGGTGTAACAAGCTGGGATATTACGGTTAACTCTTGAAACAATTCTTCTCCATCTAAATCTTTAAATCTACTTTATGTTAAAACATTCTGCAAATAAAGGCATGAAGCACGTACGTTTTTATTTTTTAAACATTCGCTTATGTTACTTAAAAATGAAAAATTGATACTATAGGTACGTATCAAACCTTTCAAGTATTTAAAAAAAAATTCAACTTTAAATCTTTGTTTCGGGTCCAATATAGTTTCAAGACATTCATCAGCAAAAAGTATTTTTCTCCGTTGAGATCGCAATGATGAAGCTACAGGAAACATATTTGGTATTTCTAGGGAACTAGCAATACGCTCGGTTAATTGAACATACCTACTCATTAAATTTTTCATCGCAACGCATTAAAATCAAACTGTTTTTTGTATTTTCTAAAACTGTTATGCCAGTTGACAGATTAACGGACGCACTTTGCAAATATTTACTAGTTTAATTTATATTGTCTAAAATATCAAACCAAATTAGCAGGCAGCAAATAAATGTAAGATCAAAAATTTTATTTCCTAACGATTCTGCAATGTTTTTTGCCTCTAGATTTCTTAATTCTATAAGGGCTTCATATATTTCTTCTTAATTTGTTTTTAAAGGCCTCAATGCTTCTAACCTGCTCTCCCATCTGGTCTCAGAAAGGGGTTTCAAAGTATGACTTGGAATTTTTTTCTTATAAATATCCCACCTCGTTGTGGAACTTGAAAAATAGTTATACAAACATTTAATTGTATCGAAAAATTTAACTGCATAAAATGAGCACCGAGCAGCATCATTAACCACTAAATTTAAGGAATGCGAAAAATGCTCTTGGTTCCATTGTTCGAATTCGATTCTAAACACCCGCTTCTTTTCCTTTCATATTGGAACCATTATCATAATTTTGGCTTTGACAGTTACTTATAAAAGCTTGTCTAAAATAAACTGAGTCAGTCACATTACGGTCTTGTCACAAAATACGTCACTTCTATTAAAAACTGATAGCTATTTATTTAATATTAATTAACCAACAAAGCGAAAAAACAATTGAAACAATCTGCATTCTGCACCAGACTAGATATACATTAAAAGTAGCCGTTTACAACAGTCATTAACTTTCAAAAAAAACAAACTGCCTGCGCAAGAACAATTCCACTCCACATAGAATCATCCCTCTTTAATTTTTAAGCTCTATGTATGCTCCTTTTCCATTCTAATGGGTGATTTTTTTGAGGTTAGGATTTTCATGCATTAATATTTGACAGATCACGCGGGATTTCAGACATGGTGTCAAAGAGAAAGATGCTCAGTATGCTTTGACATTTCATCATGAATTTTATCATCATTGAATTTTATTACCAAAATCAGTGTTCGGTTCGAAATGTGTTTCGCGCTTTACGTCCGATTTATGGTCTACATAATCGACCAAGTGAGCAAACAATTAATGCGATTGTGACCAAGTTTCGCACTCAGTTTACTTTATTGGACATTAAACCAACCACACGAATGCGTACAGTGCGTACAGAAGAGAATATTGCGTCTGTTTCTGAGAGTGTTGCTGAAGACCGTGAAATGTCGATTCGTCGCCGTTCGCAGCAATTGGGTTTGTGTTATTCGACCACATGGAAGATTTTACGCAAAGATCTTGGTGTAAAACCGTATAAAATACAGCTCGTGCAAGAACTGAAGCCGAACGATCTGCCACAACGTCGAATTTTCAGTGAATGGGCCCTAGAAAAGTTGTCAGAAAATCCGCTTTTTTATCGACAAATTTTGTTCAGCGATGAGGCTCATTTCTGGTTGAATAGCTACGTAAATAAGCAAAATTGCCGCATTTGGAATGAAGAGCAACCAGAAGCCGTTCAAGAACTGCCCATGCATCCCGAAAAATGCACTGTTTGGTGTGGTTTGTACGCTGGTGGAATCATTGGACCGTATTTTTTCAAAGATGCTGTTGGACGCAACGTTACGGTGAATGGCGATCGCTATCGTTCAATGCTTACAAACTTTTTGTTGCCAAAAATGGAAGAACTGAACTTGGTTGACATGTGGTTTCAACAAGATGGCGCTACATGGCGCACAGCTCGCGATTCTATGGCCATTTTGAGGGAAAACTTCGGAGAACAATTCATCTCAAGGAATGGACCGGTAAGTTGGCCACCAAGATCATGCGATTTGACGCCTTTAGACTATTTTTTGTGGGGCTACGTCAAGTCTAAAGTCTACACAAATAAGCCAGCAACTATTCCAGCTTTGGAAGACAACATTTCCGAAGAAATTCGGGCTATTCCGGCCGAAATGCTCGAAAAAGTTACCCAAAATTGGACTTTCCGAATGGACCACCTAAGACGCAGCCGCGGTCAACATTTAAATGAAATTATCTTCAAAAAGTAAATGTCATGGACCAATCTAACGTTTCAAATAAAGAATCGATGAGATTTTGCAAATTGTATGCGTTTTTTTTTTTAAAAAAGTTCTCAAGCTCTTAAAAAATCACCCGATATTAAAAATTTCATCTCCTGTAATCAGGCACTTAACTCTCACACAGTGTGCAATAAGAAAACCTGCACGCTCTGACCTATGTGATTCCGTATACTACGTATATGATTCCGTATAAATAAGTTTTTTTTTTTAAATATCTCCCATGTTTGTTTCGATACTCAGTGTGCAAAAAAGAAAACTTGCACATCCATTCACCATTTGTAGCAAAGACACCTACCTACCTAATTTCCAAATATATCACCCTGTTCATACAAGAGAAAAAATCTCAACACAAAAAAGTTCCATGCTACCTCATATGTGCAAGATATATTTTATGCACACCGAGTCCCAAAATTAACATAGAGAGTATGACGAAGCAAAATACTTATTCATATTGAATCGTATGGGCTAGAACGTGCAGGTTTTGTATCACGCACAGTACCCTGTATGTGAGACTCACATGAGACATTGTGAGTTCTCATCTACAAAGAAAACAACAAAAAAATGTCTCTGAAAAAAGAGAGCAGGTAGGTTTCTGTATTCTGTGCTACCTTCTACTACAAATCAAAGACACAGCAAACAGCATATATTTTTTTTGTTGTTTTCTTTGTAGATGAGAACTCACAATGTCTCATGTGAGTCTCACATACAGGGTACTGTGCGTGATACAAAACCTGCACGTTCTAGCCCATACGATTCAATATGAATAAGTATTTTGCTTCGTCATACTCTCTATGTTAATTTTGGGACTCGGTGTGCATAAAATATATCTTGCACATATGAGGTAGCATGGAACTTTTTTGTGTTGAGATTTTTTCTTCTTTTCTCTTGCATGGAATTTTTTTGTGTTGAGATTTTTTTCTTTTTTTCTCTTGTACGAACAGGGTGAAATATTTGGAAATGAGGTAGGTAGAATTTTTAGTTCTGCGATATCTTGAGTTAAATTTTCATTGAATGCAACAATGAAAGTGATGTTAGTTAGTGCGCAAGAGATAACTTAGGACAGTTGTGACGGATGTTTTTTTGAGATTATTTTAAGAATGTTTGTGGTTAAAGAATGGCAAATATGTAGTAGTACATATTTGTTTGCAAGATCAGATAACATTTTCTTGCTCCTGGCAATGCGCCCCCAGAATTCTGCGCCCTGTGCATTTGCACATCTTGCACATATGCTTTGTCCGGCCCTGCCTCTGATGTTCTTTCTGTTGTAGGAGCAAATATTAATTGTTCTTCGTCTAAAAGCAAAATATGAACTTGTTAAACCTGTAAATTATTTTATATTTTAAAATTCATCAAAAATACTCATACAGAATCATTTTTAATGTCCTGTCCACAAATGTAGCACAAAAACCTCTTCTCCCAAGGCAGTGTCGTTGGCTGCTTCCAGGATTGCGAATTTTTGAATTGAAAATTCATTAAGTCATAAGTCTGTAGATGACTTGTGAATAAAAAAAAAAATAATTCACAACTTACTAAGTGACTTATTACAAAAAGGCTTCCAAGCCCTTGATGCAGTCAATCTGTTTAAGAATGAGAAAATAAAAAACTCCTCTGGAGAATCGATGACAACTAAGAGGTTACTAACTTTTGACAGCAAACAAAGTCTCGAGGAGATTTATAAAGTAAGATCAATCTTGGGCATAGCTGTTAAAATTGAACCACTCCGAAAATCTAAGGTTGTTCCGCGTTGCAAACGTTGCCAAGCTTTTGGTCGTACCCAAAAATACTGCAACCGAGAGTTTGCTTGTGTAAAGTGCGAAGGAAAACATGCAACTAAAAACTGTCCTATGAGCAAAGATCAGAAAGCAAAATGTGTGAACTGCCAGGGTAATCACCCGGCAAGCTATAGAGGCTGCCCAGTTGCCAAAAAATTCTAAGAGTTCAGAAGCAAAAATACATCTGCTAGAGACAAACCCAGAAACTCAGTAAATACCGTTTTAACTGCTAAAAACAGTACTAAGAAGGAACCGCCTAAAAAGGCTGTTCAAAGTAAAAGCGATGAAAATAAAGCCTATTCTCAGATTGTTAAAAATGTGCGGAAGAATGAAGAGACTTCCATAATAGAAATGCTACAACTTATTCTTCAAAGAATTGATAAACAGGATTTGAATATCAAACAGCCAAGCGAAAAAGTCGCTCTTAAAAAGCAATGATGTACAGAACACTTAAAATCGCTACATGGAATGCAAACGGTCTTATATAACATTCATACGAATTACAAATCTTTTTAGATCTAGAACATATCGATATTTGCCTGGTGTCCAAAACTCATTTCCTCAATGGGCAAAGTCTAGATAATGTAATAGAAAACAATTCATGTTACCACGCTCCACATCCAGCTGACAAGGCAAGAGGTGGATCGGTGATTCTTATAAAAGAAAGCTTAAAACATTATGAAGTAATTAAGTTTACTAGTGAAAATATGCAAGTAACAACTATTAGTATTGGTATGAAAAAGAAAGAGTTTAAGATAGCAGCTATATACTGCCCACCAAGGCGCTCCCCGACAGAAGATAACTATACAGATCTATTTAATCTTCTTGGGCATAACTTTCTTGTTGGTGGAGACTTCAATGCGAAACACACCCATTGGGGTTCAAGACTTATATCAACAAAAGGCAAAAGACTTTTCCAAGCAGGCCGTAAATACAATTGCGAATTCTATTCCTCCAGGTCGCCAACTTACTGGCCTTCCGATACTAACAAAATACCAGACCTTATTGACTTTTTCGTAGCTAAAGGAATCAAACGAAATCACATTAGTGTCGAAGGTAATTATGACCTGTCATCAGATCATACTCCAGTGATTCTATCACTAAGTGAATCGGAAGTACTAGAAAAAAGTAATCCAAAGCTTGTAAATAAGAAAATAAACTGGAGTGATTTTAGAGAAAGGCTTTTAAGTTTTATAAATTTAAGATCTCCCATGGATACAATCGAGCAAATTGACCATGAAGTGGAACAATTTATTGCTGATGTGCAACAGGCCGCTGAAGAAAGTACTCCTACATTTTCTAATAGAAGACAAAATGAAATAAAATATCCCTTAGAGATAAGAGAGTTGATAATAGAGAAAAGAAGAGCTCGAAGAAAATGGCACAATACTAGATTTCCAGATGATAAAACAACGTTTAACCTTATAAGCAACAATCTTAAAAAACAAATTTACAAATTCAAAAATGATTAACTCAGTACATTCCTAAGGAATTTAACGACTGATGCTTCAACCGATTTTTCGCTATGGAAAGCAACCAATTGCCTGAAAAGACCGCAGTTACAAAACTCGTCCTTGAAATCTCAAGATGGGAAATAGATCGGTAACCCGAAAGAAAAAGCTAACCTTTTCGCTGAACGTCTTGCGAATGTTTTTAAGCCATACTCATCAAACGCGGCTGAAAATAGCTTACAGTTTGTTGATAAGATAGATGAAAGTGAAATACCAATTGTAAGACTTAAAGAGATAAAAGTATGTGTTTACATCAACTATCAAATAAAAAATCACCAGGTTACGATCTAATTACTGCTGAGCTTATGAAAGAAATGCCATTGAAAGCCTTCATAAGACTCCAATATATAATAAATGCATGCCTTAAGCACCGGTATGTCCCGCACCATTGGAAAATTGCTGAAGTAATTGTCATACCAAAGCAAGGTAAACCACCTACAGAAGTGACGTCTTACAGATCAATATTGCTTATACCAATTATGGAAAAAGTTTTTGAAAAACTGCTTCTGAAGAAACTTAGCAAAATCATAGAAGAAAGAAGGTTAATCCCAAACCATCAGTTTGGCTTAAGAAATAAACATTCCACGATAGACCAAGTTCATAGAATATCGGATGTAATAGAAAAAGCATTAGAAGAAAAACGAGTATGTTCAGCTATTTTCTTAGATGTTGCTCAAGCTTTTGACAAGGTTTGGCATCAGGGACTTGAGTACAAACTGCAAAGGGATCTTCCCAGGCAGTACTTTGAAATATTAAAATCGTACATTTCAGACCGATTGTTTAGAGTAAGGTACGATCAAGAATACTCGGAATTGAAGAAAATAGAAGCCGGTGTACCACAAGAAAGTGTGTTAGGTCCTACCCTGTATTTACTATACACAAGGGCTATTCCAGTTGGTAATCACACCATAATAGCTACTTTTGCAGATGATACCGCAATTTTGGTACCCGACAAATGTGTCTCTAAGGCAGCAGTAAAACTACAACATGCCGTGCAGTGAGAGATTGGACCGAAAAATGGCGTATCCAACTCAATGAAACAAAATCTTCACATATAAACTTTACAAATAAAAAGATAAACAATATTCCAATATTCATTAATAATCAAGCTGTACCTTAGGCCAATACGGCCAAATACCTTGGAATGACTTTGGATGCAAAGCTAAAGTGGAAAGAGCACATCAAAAAGAAAAGAGAAGAACTAAACTTGAAATATAGAAAAATGTACTGGTTACTTGGTAACAACTCTGATTTATCAATCCAAAACAAAATAATGCTGTATAATCAAGTACTAAAGCCTGTTTGGACCTATGGAACTCAATTATGGGGCTGTACAAAGAAAACAAATACCGAAATCATCCAAAAATTCCAAAACAAAGTCCTTCGTGGAAGTTAATGCACCTTGGTACATAAGAAATACCGATCTACATCGTGACTTACAAATAGAAATGGTTACAGAAGTTGTTAAAAAATACGCTGTATCGCACAACCAGAGACTGCAAAGTCATACTAATTCTGAAATGGAGTCCGTCTTGAATATAAGAAACCATGTTCGGAGATTAAGAAGAACCAAGCCTCATGAGCTTATGGTCTAAAAAAACATGGCAAAGTATTAAAAGTTTAAACTTCCCCCAAAGTGATTGTACAAAGTTAAGCAAGAAAAATCTGTAGTCGATCCTTCAAGATTGGTCCTGATAAAGAGGTGGTTTTAGTGGTTAAGAGTTCCACACTACTTTTTGTCGAATACTGCCAAGTGTCTTTTGAAGATTTCCTCCTGTCAAAAAAAAAAATCTTTTAAAAGTCAAAAAATTACCAGAATGTATCCATTACCTTATGAATTAAACTTTCTTAATTCATAAGTCACTAACTAGCTTGTGAATAAAAGTCTAAATGAAGCTAGAAAGTGACTTAAGCTTTGGCAACTCTGGCTGCATCTACATTTATTGGAGGTTCTGAAAATCTTGCTTCAATAATTTTAGTTAATCATTTGTTAAGTATGATTGGATTACACTAATTTCTATATTCTATATAAAACATATTTCTATAGCCTGGTCTTAAAAGATTCGGTATATTTTCCTGATGTATACTAGGTTAGGTTATAGTGGCTGTCCAAGATGGAAACGGACACACTTAGGCCAGTTTAATGGCCCATTGTGATACCACATGAATCTTGAGGTTACTTCCTAAGCTCAATGGAACCAGTTTGAGTCTCTTACGAAACGTGAGAGGCTGATTATGCCGATATGATTTAGATCGTTTAGATCGTTAAAGAAGAATTCTCCTAGGTAATTCTTGCGCTTTCGAGCCAGAGCAGGGCATGTGCAGAGAAGATGAAGAATTGTTTCTTCCTCTTCCTCGTCCATACAGCTTCTGCAGAAATCATTTGAGAATACGCCTAATCTCGTGGCGTGCTTTCCTATTAGACAGTGTCCGGTTATGACACCTATTATCGAGCTTATATGCGATCTGCTTAGAGAGAGCAAGCACCTTGAACGTTTTAAATCCAGTGTTGGCCAGATGTTTTTTGTGACTTGACACGTGGTGATGTTGTTCCACCTGGTGCCTGCCCTCCTCACAGCGTCTTGCATTAGCAAAAGTTTACAAGTAGCGATTGGTATGCCAGTACGTGCCAAACGTGGTAGGATGGGCTGTACGGTACCGTTCCTGGCGAGTTCATCTGCCTTACAGTTACCTGGAATGTCTCTATGGCCCGGCACCCAGCAAAGGTGAATATTAAACTGTTATGCCATCTCCATTAGAGATGATCGACAGTTATGGACTGTTATAGAGTTTGTAGAGACAGAATCCAGAGATTTGATAGCGGCCTGACTATCTGAGAAAATACGGATATCAGATGTTGATATCACGTTTTCTTTAAGCCAGGACAAGACTTCTTTTATCGCCAAAAGTTCCGCCTGGAACACGCTACAATGATTGGGAAGGCGGAAAGAGAGACTTAATTTCAGTCGTTCAGAGTACACACCTCCACCAACCCCTTCTTTTGTTTTTGACTCATCTGTATAGAAATGGATCGACTCATCTTCCAGGAATGTCCTATCCTCCCAAAAAGATCTGGGAGGTATAGAAATCTGGAAATTTCTGTCGAATTGCAGTTGGGGGATAGTGTAGTCTGTGTGCTTTGGAATTGATTCTAAATAACTAAGAATTACGGAGTGGCCAATGTTGTTGTTATTCCACTGCGACGAAGCTTTGAGGCGAATAGCAGAGCTTGCAGCTATTTGTTTGCTAAAAATGTCAAGAGGTGTTAGGTAGAGTAAGGTGTCCAGTGCCGCAGATGGGGTCGTGCGAAGCGATCCACTTATACATAGGCAAGCTGAACGTTGGACTTTATTTAATTTATCTCGGTTTATACCTTTTTCTAAAGCAGTCCACCATACTGCCATACTGATGTATACTAAGAGCTTGTTAATATATGACAATGATATCTTCAAAAAATTCGCAAAAATCTTAGTGACAATCTAGAATTTTGCGAGGCTAGTCGTCTGCAAAAGTCGGTTTAAACCTCTAAAGCCCTTAAATTTAAGTTAACATCATTTCAAAATGTATTCGAATAAAACAATTGATAATATGATAGATTGTAAATATCTACTCAACCAAAACCCTAAAGTAAAAATTGAATACTTAACATCAATTTCATGATTCCTTCACTTCTAATAAATATTATATTAAATCATTTCTTATAACCTCTTTCAATTCACACGTTGTTCTTGTTAAACATCTATGTAGGTATATAAGCAAACAAAAATCACATTTTGCAATTGCTAACACGTCCGCTTTGCATTAAATCCCTTCCGCAAAATCATCATCATCATCATTAACATCAACATCAATATCAACATAACATCCTTCCACATCCACATAGGTACCACATTGTACCTAGCAGCAACAGCAATCAAATTGAAGAACCAAAACTGCTGCTACTACAACAATACTCACTCCAAACTCCTTCAATAGCAGCATGTTTTCCAAATATAACTTTATACTAGAGACGAGTGTGAGTTTTCAGCGACGATAACTCGCCCACTGACTCAACGATTTGATCCTATGCCCCATCCGATCCTTATTAAATTCAAACCTCGTACCAATGCGATTCATCAAAATCTAAAAGGTCCGTAATTTAATATTATACCCTTCGGTCTAACAATAATTCTCCTGTTTTCTCACTCTCTTCCTTTTCCAATTTTGTTCCTGAAAATACGATATACCTACACTTTATACAGCGGATAGACTAAAGGCTCATGGCAAAGGCTAAGGCTAAGGCTAGAGGCTCTTAAAGGCGTAGGTATATAGGTATAGAAAAATAGAAGAAATGAACAGCAAAACTAAAATATTTCAACACACGATAAATTTTATTTCTTGGCAAATTCTTCCCGAGTGAGTGGAATTATCTTGGAATCAATAAACACACACAAGCCAAAGCCAAATCCGAGTCCGATTCCAAGTCCAAAGCAAGCCAAAGCAAAAAGCTAAGCTAACTCCTCAAACAAGGAGCATTGCATGTTATATCCTTTCAACCGACTATACTCCATTGCGACTTCTAAAGAGGACTCTTTGTATACGTACTCGACGACGACGACTACAACTAACGACAACGACGTATCCTAGTTCTTGGTTATTTAACTGATTTTCCTGATTTTAACGTTTCTTTTTTCAACCGTGTTCTATTTCTATTTTCTATTTCTTGCTGACCAAATACCTTGTCAGACAGGGATTTTCTTCTTTTCGATTTTTGAAAATTTATTTTCCTTCATTCGTCATTGCGGATTTGTTTGTCTATGAGTGTGTGTTTATGTGTGTGTGCCTAGGTATACGAGTACATGTTTATTTTAAAAGGACAAAACGTGGTTTGAATGCATTTCTTAACTCAAGTCATTTCAAGTACATGAAGCTTAATATTTTTTTGTATGTCCTGCAGCAAAATCAAAATAAAAAAGGACTTTTTTTGTTATTAAATAAAAAATGAACGAGTCCTTTTCTTTTGCCTTCCTCGGTCTAACAGCCACTTGAAGAAAAATATAGGGATGTAGAAAATTTCTGTTGAGTATTCAATTTAAAAGCATTTCGTCAGCCAATTCAGTTTAAAAAAAAATAAAACTGAAATGCCCTTAATTTTCTTCTTTTCTTCAACTTTCGTCCTTGTCAAGTCACCAAATAAGAATAAGAACCCAGCAGGGCATATATTTTATGTAGTTACGACTACGAGGTCCTTTTACATGTTCCAAAAAAAATAACACAGAAGAAACGTGGGTATAGACGATAATGATGATGATGATGATAAAGAAGACGAAGTAATAGAAGAAGAAAAAAGGGAGAAGAAGAAGTTGATGCTTGTTAGCCATTTAGTGGGTTTTTGTTATACCTCTACCAATAGAAGGATGCAATTTCTCTTTAATTCCCAGACGAAAAATATAAGAAACAGAATAACAAAAATAATCATAATAATAATACATTTTAAGTAAATTAATAATGAATAATAAAAAGAAAACTTCCAGCATAATGACATCGATGTCCTGCTTCGATATTTGTACCTAAAACTCCTTTTCCTCTGTCTCTAATTTTCTCTCTGCTGTTCGTTTATCATATTCTTGTCTTTTATTTGAGTACCATGAAAAAGGGGACACACTTTTTTTTTATTTCCATCTGTCTCAAGTCTGAGAGTTTCTTTGGAAAAAGAAAAAGACTCCTTCTCAGTTCTCAGTTCTCATACAATTTTCTCTTGGAATTGACTTAATATAAGATCCTGACATCGAAGAAGATTATTGTGTTGATTTTTCTTTTTTTAAAGAAATAAAACAGTTCAAGTGTTGGAGTGAAGTATTTCTGGTGTCATGATTATAATAATTATTATTGTTATTGTGAAATTTGACGTTGAAGTATTAAGTTATTCATTTTGAAATATTTAAGAACAGGATTCTTGGAAGATTAATATTTTGAATTTGATTTTAATTAACTTTTAAATAATTTTGTAAAGGGCTTTGGTATAAAAATAAAGTGAATGATACGAAAAAGTTGAACAAAAAATTCTTTAATATAATGAACAGTGCCAAAGAATGAAAATTAATGGAAAGAACTTATGAATACTCTAAAGATAGCAAAGAATGAATTGCTGAAAAATGATTACAATTTTTTGAATGGTTATTGCGGAATTTCAATTCTTAGAATGCGACACTTGCAACTAATACGATAGTTAAATTTGGTTCGTTGGCCATTGTACCTCGACGTACAGAAACGTTGTGTTGAGACCAACATAGTCCAAAGGCAGTTGGACTATATATATCATGTATCAAGATAAATCAAGACTGCATTGAAAAAGATTCTTTAACAACTGTGACAAACGAAGAAACTTTATAAACAAATTTAACATCCAGATTTAAGAATATAGGGCGTTTTCTAATAAGTGGTTTTGAACAGCTTATGAATTGCAGTGAATTTTGCAAATCTTTAATAGTTTTAAGTCGTCGTGAAGCTCCTTCACTGCCGGAATAATTCAAGCTGTCCAGACAAATAAGGTTAAGAATTAAAGCCGAGTGTAGCCCGAAGTGTGGAAAAAACCAGGGTTTGCCCAACAAACTTCTACATCTACCTCAGTCCCTATCTAGATGTCTACTGCGCTGTCCTCTGGGCGTGAATTCGAAGATTTTCTGATTCGAAACTTTGGTTTCCATGCGCTCTAAGTGACCCAGCCATCTCAGTCTGTCGACTTTTATCCTTCTGGTTAAGTCTACGTCGCTGTACAGCCCATACGGGACGAAAGATTATGCGAAGAAGTTTTCTCTCAAAACTACCCAGCTTTTTTCATAGTCCCTGCTTCTGCACCGTATAGCAGGTTGAGGATGGGCTTGTCTTTTGCGTTCATAGCGTACCCTAAGTAGTCGAAGTCCTTAACTATCTCAATGTTACGTCTGGTCGATGGTTACATTTTGACCGATTAGTCGGTATTGCAGGTCCTTTCTTGATGACAGCATGTACTTTGTTTTACCATCATTTACTGCTGAACCCATTTTTGCTGTCTCTGCCTCAATACTCACACAAGCCCCGTTGACATCACGCTGAGTTCTTCGGATTTTGTCAATGTCATTAGGATATGCCAGTATTATTGGACAGACTTTTGGACTTTTGAAAGAAAGCGAATTCTCCATGGTCATTCTGCACAAACTCGGTATAGCTCTATACAGTTCGTCCCTGTAGATGCTGTCATATGTGGCCTTGATATCGATAAAGAGATGATAGGTGTCGATTTGATGTTCTTGAGTTTTTTTTCAGGATCTGCCGTAATGTGAATAGTTGATCGACTGTGGTCTTTCCTGGTCTAAAACCACACTGCTAAAGACCTATCAGGTTGTTGACGATGAGCTTTAGACGTTCACATTTTACGGCAGAGGAGATTCAACCTCTTTTTTCTTCTGAGAAGTCGGTGTTTCTCTCTTCTGTTCTGCTCATAGAGCTCGTGAGCAGCTCTTGTTCTTTGCAGTGCCTGTTGTTTGGACGCATTATTTTTGCCACATTTTGAATATAGACTTATGACTCAAGGCTTCAAAAAGTTAGTTAACAAAGAACTTAAGCTAGTTGATTACTAAAAACTTCTGAGCTTCGCTGATTGTTTCAAAAAGATGAGGATTATTTGGGCATCACAGAATCAAGAATAATTGTAGAAAAGCATCTCCTTTCAAAACGTGTACCTGTTTGGTACGGTTTTTTGGCTAGCATTGTTATTGGACCCACTTATTCGAAAATGATAATGTTGAAATTTTTACGGGAAATAGTTGAAGAAGTGATCAATTTTGGCCACACAAATGTTGCAGTTTTAACACCTTTACACTGTTTTCTTTAAAGCCACATAAAAGTTAATCCGTAATAGAAAATTTCATGAAAAGGATATATTTCTGCATCAGTTGCATTGAGGGCCATTTGGTTGATATTATCTTACATTGTATATGGCCTGTGATTTCTTTTTGAAAATAGTCTTTATCAATGTCAAAATGAAACCTCGTATTGGAAATTCTTATTATGTATATGAAGCATATATTTTCCATAATAGGCTTCCGAACTTTGACAGGTAATAGCTGCTATCTTTTTATAATGCATCAAGATGATTGTTGCATTAGAAGTGAAAATATGAGAATTTAGTTAAAAAATCGGACTCTGTTGACTACAATTTGTAAAAGACACCTACCTTCACTAAGCAAATAGATAACACTGTTGCAGTCGTGCAGGTTCTAGGGGACACCAACCAAGTTTTTAAGTAAATTAAAAGAAAAGAAATAATTTCCAGATCCTGAGGATTATTAACCTTTCTCTTCCCTCCATCTATAGAGTTTAGGTACTCTAATATCATTCTTTCAACAAGTTCACTTTTAAATTATCTTTAATTTACTTGAATTGGTAACAACTTCATAAGAATTGTTACTTAATGTTTCTTTTTGGAAAGGCAATTTTTTAACACAAATACCTACACACACACTCAAATAACCAAATTAATTTAGCCCAAGACCGTATGACCTTCCGTACAAAATATATGAAATACTCCACATTTAACTTGAGTAATGAACCCCTGGTGCATATAAAGTTTAAATTAACTATAAATGGGCTTACACAAATGCATATAGCCAGTTATAGTAAAGGACAACACAAAAAACACTCCTTCATCCAATTCAACACAAAATAACATTTTCCAATGAGATAAACATCATTTCTGCCTAAAATGCTAAACTTTTAAGACCTTTCCTCTTTTTCTATAACAAGATTTTGAGTGAAGCAGGGGGACTCGAGGGAAGGCATGGTTAAGGAAAACAAATGCACAAGAATTAGTTTGCAAAACTCCTAAGATCTACAAAACATCTTCAGAATAAGCCTCAAGCGAAAAATGGCTAAAATGCATGTTGTGGTCTTTTCCCTCCCTCATGATGATGATGAAACTTCGTTAAAAAAAAGAACATTTTAAAACATATATCGACAGGATATACAGAAAAACAGGGATAGAGAAAGAATGACTATGAGATACTTTGTAGAAAATTATTTGTTTTGTTACAAATGCGGATCTTCATTTTCGCTCGTAGTTCTAAGACAAAGTGCATTTTGTACAAAATTTTTGTTTTGAACAAAACTGAAAACAAAAACAAACAAACAAAGAACATTTTATTTTTAGCCAAGCTTTTACGAGGAACAAATCACATCGAAAAGGAATGAAGATGAACTTCAAGAAATTCTGCGGTTCAGACAGTAAAACCCAGTACAACACATAACTCAGAAGAACAAAGAGGCTGTGGGAAAATGAACAGAACATCCGTTTAATTGTCTTAAGACTTTAATCAAATCACACAAGATTTGATTCAAGCCGTTTCTTCTTTTTTGGCATGCTTCCCATAGAGGAATTCCTTCTTACTCATTCTTCTCAGCATCCCTTATAACCTAACACCGTTAGCACACCACACCATAGGCATCCCTTCAAACCAACTCTTGTATTTCTCAAGCACATGCTCATTCTGTCCCTTTCTCATGCTCCTTACAACTCTGTCTCGCACAGGCAAGTCGAATGCAAGTCATTTAAATTGAACTTAAGAATGATTAAGTGATGGTAGCTTTTCTATTTGTTTTCCACACTGCTGCCGATTGAAAAGTTTATAACCACACTACTTCTCTGCATCATCTTTATCTGTATATCTCTCTCTTTCAAACTCAAACCTATCCAACTTAACCCAAACCCAACCCAAACCAACCCAATCCAACTATCACTCCCGCCCGTATTCTATAGGAAAATGAAGAGAAAGCGAAAAAGTTTTGCGATTACTTTTAAAGGAATTTTCTGGTGGAAGCAGTCGAGCAATGCACTTTTCAAAAAGAGTCCCGCTACACAATATTTTTGTTTAACAAATACTTCAAATAACTTCATACTCGTATATACTCGAAGTACTCGTATGATGCTGGCACATTATATCATTTGTATGAAAGACTTGAAGAGTGTTTTGTGCATTGAAAGTTGCAGGCAAATAATGAAGGAACCCGTATCCCTTTAGCCATTTTGTTTTTTGGTTGCTTAAAAATGTAAACACTAGGTTAGGTACATACGAGTACCTAGAAAAAGGAGTTGAGTAAGTACTCCACATTTTGCTTGTGGCTTGTACGGGTAGAGATACCTACCTTTAGCTCGGAGCAAGTATAGAAGAGTCTGTTTTTTTTTTTAAATATTCTTGAACTTTATAGTTTGACCACGACTGACTTTTTGTTGTTTTTCTTGCTTGCTCATACCTCACGAAAAACTTCCTTTTCATGTTGCTAAAATACTTTTCAAATTGTTTATTTAAGTATTTTTTGTTTTTGTTTTGTTTTCTTTGTTTAACATTAAGAAGTAGGTGAATAAGGCCTTAAAAGTCTTGAGAGTACTTGTTTTCCCCCAACAAGTAGGTCATTTAAGGTTGAAACGATGGGAATTAGACGAGAAAAAAAATAAGAATAAGAACGACGATGGCACGAAAGGAAATCCCAAAAGGAATAAAAATGGCATCAGACTTGAAAGTTAAAATGCAAATTTCTTTTGGCCTTTTTTATTTTTTTGGAAATATTTGGCTGGCTGGTTCCGAAATTTTAAATAAAGAAAGTTAAATTGGGAATAGAGTAGACACTAGACAGGTTTATTTTGTTGAAGAAAAAAAAAAAACACAAAATTTATTCAATAGAAGTAGCGATTTGGAAAAATTCTTTAGTATTTAAGGGAAGATTTTTTCGAAAAATGTCCACAGGTTCCAGAAGTCTGAAGGTTGAAAGGACTTCAACGGCATTTGAATCAATAAGCAATTACACAAGCGAATTAATATTAATTTTATTATTGTTTCTATTTCTTTTAATTCAGTTTTGATCATTTCTATCTAAACAGGGGCTTTCATTTAGCAATTCCATCTTTAAATTGAAGCAAATTAAAGTATGTATTAGACGTCTTATAAATTTGTTGGTTTGAAAGTCGTATCGTTTTAATAACGACCACTCTGATTGGCGTTTTTCCGTATGGCATGGCTTATGCTGGCTTTGAAAAGTTCTTAATTCTAAAGCTTATTTGTATAGACCTTCTTCATAAAAATCTATGAACAATGTCTAACAGTGTTAAATCGCGTGATACTGTTGACCAATGCACATCCCCTTTTCGATCGTTCATAGCTAACAATTTGGCGTGAGCTCTGTGTGGAACAGTGTCCTAGTCTGAAAGAAGTTGCTTCAGTACGAGTATATCGTAGACACGTAGAGTAATCACCGTTGACCAAAGTCGTTGTAGAAAACTAAAGATAGATATCACCGATATACGTCCAAATGTGCATTTTTTTAACGTTGATGATTATGATCAAAAACAATCTAATAAAGATATAAATCCTCGATAGCCATCTTGGTTTGCCTACAAGCTAAACCGGAAATCAGACTCATTAAGCTCATTTAAGTATGCGTGACATTTCTCCCTTAAATTATGACATTTCCCCTAAAAACTCAGGAATTAATTCTATGTATGCGTGAAAAGAATTCACATCTATTCGTCGACATTGCAAATACAACAATGTAAAGAAATGGGTTTTGAAGGGTGATACGTACGAAGGATTTATATCTTCATTAGAATGTTTTTGATTGTAATGATGAGAGTTTAGATAAGTCTCCAAATATGCCAGAGGCTACCTTAACCTTCAGCTACTATGGTTTTTGTATTTTGTTCGAGTGCAGGTCCAAGTCATAAAATTGACTTTGTCTGCCCAATTTTTGTCAGATTTCCCGTTGCGTCATAGAAAAGTAAATTTTGAAAGATGTTTATATCTGGTCCATATTCCTTCGGCATGAAGAGAAATAAAAGTTCTTTTCATACCCAAAACCGGAAATTTTTTGCAAAGTTAAACCTAATGATGTTATACCTATAAGTCCATCGTCATTCCTTCTTAAGACTTTAGAAAGATTGAATGATATCTATATCAGTTACATCTGCACTAACTCTTCTGTTAGAAGATTCGTCAGCAGAGAGACACCTCAAGGTGGTGCTCTATCCCCTCTTCTTTAGAACCTGATATTAAAGGAAATTCTAGAGCTTAACCAATGCGTAATTCGGGGTTAATAACGCATTGGTTATACACATCGGTAATAAGTCCGATTTGACTTTACGGTGTGGCAATATAGTGGACTGCTTTAGAAAAAGCCATAAGCCGCGACAAACTAAATAAAGTCCAACGTTCAGCTTACCTATGTATGTATAAGAGGATCGCTTAACACGAGCCCATCTTCGGCACTGGACACCCTACTCTACCTAACACCTCTTGATATATTTAGCAAACAAATAGCAGTAAGCTCTTCTATTCGCCTCAAAGCTTTAACGCAGTGGGTTAAGCCGAATCCGAACGGCTAATTTGAGGAAGCACTTTTCATGACAAGAATTACTCTTGAAGAATTTGTCAATTCCTCGTAAGAGACAATACCCACTTTTATATAGATGGGTCAAAAACTAAAGGTTGGTGGAGGTGTGTACTCTGAACGACTTAAATTAAATCTCTCATTTCGCCTTCCCAATCATTGTAGCTTATTCCAGGCGGAACTTTTGGTGATAAAAGAAGTCTTGTTCTGGCTTATAGAAAACGTAATATCAACATCTGATTTCCGTATTTTTTAAGAAAGTCAGCCAGTTATCAAATTTCTGGAATCTGTCTCTGCAAACTCTATAATAGTCCATAACTGACGATCATCTCTAATGGAGAAAGAAGAACAGTTTAATATTTACCTTTGCTAGGTGCCGGACCATAGAGACATTTCAGGAAATTGTAAGGCAGATGAATTCGTCAGAAATGGTACAGTACAACCTATTCTACCAAGTTTGGCAAAAGCTGCTTGGTATCTCTAAGCAGATCGCATATAAGCTCGATAATCGGTGTCATAACCGGGCACTGTCTAATAGGAAATAGGCGTATCCTCAAATTTTGCAGAAGCTGTATGGATGAGGAAGAGGAGGAAACAGTTCTTCACTTCCTCTGTACATGCCCTGCTCCAGCCCAAAACCCAGGACTTATACCTAGGAGAATTCTTCTATAACGATCTAAATGATAACATAATCAATCTTTTACGTTTCCTAAAGGACTCAAACTGGTTTCATTGAGCTCAGAAGAAAGTCTCGAGAATTATGTGATTATGGAGGCGGCCGAAAAATCTTGAGAGTGTCAGAAACATGTTGGAGGCATTGGCTTAGGCTTTCACGTTGCCTCAATAAAAAAAAATCTAAGAGCGATAAATATAACAAGATCTTAGTCGTCAACGGTGAAAACTTTTCATCCAAAATTGAAATTTTTGTCCTTGCTTAATACACCCGATGTCCTTGAATTTCAATAATTTTAATAAGTTGTTGAATTTGGAGTGTTCCATTCAGCGTAATCTAATTTGTAGTTGGAAAATGTTAAAAGATAACAAACTGTCAAATAGAGGGCTATTTAATATGAAACCTCTGATTATAGAATTTATAGTCGTCAACCCTTGAAAAAAAAACAAACCCATTTCTTCTAAAAGAAAACAGATTTATCAGGACATTAATGCGAAATTCGATACAATAATCTGACACATTAATCTCTCCATAACCAATTTTCGAAATTAATACAAAAAAAAAATAGAAAAGCAACACAAAATGTACCCTAAGATTTTGATCCTAACCCACCACAAAAGGCCCAATAAGCTATAAACAAACTTTTGAAATAAATCCAAAACCCCAAGAAAAAACATTCAATTAACAATCAAAAATCAATTTTCCATCTCCACCATTATACCCAATACCCTCGCCATACAACTCTATTCCAAATGTTTACATTTGAGTTTATAGGGCTTCGTTAAGGTATAGTGTAAATCTTCTTTTCGAAATCTTTTACCAATTTCAAAGTTCTGTCAATCAAAACTCACTTATTCTGTCACTTTCGCTTAGTAATTATTTTCCCAACAAAACAGAAAGGATTGAATTATTATTGTTTTTGTGTGTAAAAGTGTAAAGTCTAACAAAAAGTCCTTAAATTTTAAAACATTGTGTTGTATATACCTATGTAAAACCCTTTAAATACACAATTCATTCATCCACTTCCATTTCCACTCCTTGAATCTAGAACCTCGAACCTCTAACCTCTGGTACTCCCCCTCCTTCCACCGCCTAACACATCCATATAAACCGACACAATAATTTCAACATTCTTTTGTTAAGCAATTTCCTTCCTCCTCGGGACTATTTTCATTTCCTTAACTGAAATGATGATCTTAATTATGTGCTTTCAACCCTTTTGGGTTAAGATATGCTTCCTGCGGAAAGGACGAAATTGTTCAACCTTTTTTCATGAGAAAAAAACAGAGTCCTCTTTTTCATTTTCATTTTTGTGGCCGCCGCATGTTCTCTTTACTATATATTGGACGTATTTTTGTATATATTGTACTTTTTCTCAAAGTGAATATATACAAATACATGTATATGTATGTATATTTTATAAACCTAACATGTTCTTTTTAAGGTCATTACCATTGTGACAATATAATTTTCATTGTGCATACATTTGTGCTTAACTGGTTTTACCAGGAAGAAAGGATAAAAAGCGACACAAACACACACACCTCCCTCACCATCACCCTCTCGGGTTCTTATAGCACTTTTCAAAAAGATACTCGTCGCCAACGTACGTCGCGTCGCTCGGTACGTATCCTTTTCTCAGATTCAGTGCTGAATGCTGATGCTGCAGTACTGCTACTGTGGCAGCAGCTGCTGCTATATGTTGCTTCTGGCTTATTTTATAAAAACGGATAAAGTATTTTAAGCGAGGAAGAGATAAGAAAAGAGTTGGGCATGAAATTAGTGTTGAGAGGCGTTGGGAAATGTATTTCACGGATTGATAAATAAGGACAATTTTTGGTAGTGGATTTATTCATTTATTTATTTTATATAGTATAAATGCTATTATTACAAATGTCTTAAATACTAGCAATAGAAATTATCAAACTTAAACTCATTATATGAGTAATTGACAAATAATCACAATATAAAAAAAAGGGGTGACTCAAACTTTTTCTATTGTTCACGAGATATCGAGAACCGAACATCAATTTTTACCAATTTTGCGTACAATTTTGTGTAGATTTTAATTTTTTATGAAAAAACTGACTGTTGAACTGTGACTGTGAAAACAATATTTTCTGTGAGATAAAATTAATTTGAAGCCAATATTTTTAATTCTTAAAAAGATATTTGAGTCAAATGTAAATTTTTACCAAAATTTAGAATTTGTTTTTTTTTCGATTTTTCTCAAAATTTTACTGAATGTTGACACCAATATTTTTTATACGATAAAATTAGTTTGAAACCATATTCCCAAGTTTAAAAAAAAAAGATATTTGAGTCGAAAATAATTTTTTACCAACTTTTAGTAGGTAATGTTTTTTTTAGTTTTTTATTTAAAAAAAAAAACTGTCAATTCGATTTTTTTTCAAAATCTTACCAGATGTCAAAAAATTTTTTTGTTCGTAAAATATTCGAAGTGACAAAAAACCGTTAATTGGATTTTTTCCAAAAATATACTAGTTTAGTATCACGTTGCAATATAAAATTTTAAATTTAATTCAAGTCTCTAGTGTTAATGGTTCGCGAGATATTTTGAGTTAACCAAAATTTTCAGCTTTTTTTTAAATTGCTATGGTAAAAAAAACCACCCCTCAATTTTGAGAGTCCTTTCTACATCGTTCTGCATTATTATCTGTATAACAACATTTATTTGAAGTCGATATCTCTACTAGTTCTTGAGCTGTCGACGAAGAACAAAACACCGAACACAGGCACGCAGAGACATCTTCCAAAAATCTTTTATTTAGACTCTGGGGACCTTGAAACGTCGAGAAATGACAACATTTTCAATTCGACAAATCGGACCGATTACAATAAATTCCTATGGGAAGTTAATAATAGTTAATAATAATATCGATATTAATAATAATATCGAAATTAAATGTGTATAGCAAAAGAAAGAACAGACTCTACTACATTTAATTGAATCGATTAAAGAAGCTATTGGCACAGATAAGAAACTATACAGATGTCTCATCCCCATAGAAGAAAATGTCCCATATTTTTTTCACTACTCCTTGGCTATTAACTGACAAAAAGCTTTTTGTCAGTTGATCTTCAAGCACAAAAAGCTGTTTTTGATTGCACATATTGGCTTGCCAGTATGCCTGTTCAAAGCTATGTGTATAACTATAGAAAATTCTAAAGTTGTTTTTTCTCTCATGTCAACGTCCATAGAGACAAAGAAAAAAAGAAACTGTTTTGGTTTCGATGATGTTTTGGTGCCGATGATGTTACCATATTTCAGTTGCTATTGTTCAAGCGATGTAGGTATTTTATGCTATTTATGCTATTTATTATTGAATATGAAAATAAAAACCATAGTTATTAATTTTTCCATGTTATATTTTACTATATCAAATAAAACAATATACATATATGTTGAAAATACATTTAAGAAAGGAAGAGAAGATGAGTTAGGTGCAAGACATTTTAAAAATAATTTGTATGGATTCCTATGGTAACACTGATGGAAATGTACGTGCGCCGCTGGTGAGCGTATGAGGCTTAGTTTTGGTTGCCTTCCTTATTTTGATTTTTTTTGATACATTATATTGAACGCATGTGTGTATGTCATGTATCCATAGATATATGTATATGACAAAACGGTAAGTTTCAATTTCGGTCTTTTTGTTGTTTGTTGATTGTTTCTTTGTTGTCCCATGCAAAACGTAAGTTGCGTATTTTGTGAACTTAAACAGGTGTAGGTAGGTACTCATGTAAATAATTTCGATACAAAAAAAGAGGCTCGGATGTGACCCACACCGATAACTTACTATTGATGCCCACTTAAATTTTTCAAAATTTATTTTTTTTATTTGGAAAAATTGTATTAGTAAGTAAGTATGCAAAAATATACATTTAAGCTGTTTTCTGTGGAAATAGATGTATCGAAAAGTTAAATTAATATATTTTGAAAGAAGTTTGGTTTCTCTCAAATAAACATTGTCTTAAATTGTTACAAAACATTAACAACAATATTTCTATGGGATGAAACAACTTTAAGGTCAATATCTTTCTTTATTCAATCTAATTTATAAATTCAATTAGGTTAATCATTTTTTTATTTTTTTTTTTTTTGCTTAAGGTTTTTAGTTTTCTGTAAAATAAAAAATTGTTGTTAATAACAACAATTTGTACAATTTCTTTCTTTCTTTTTTCTTTCTCCTTTACCCGATATTTCAGTTTAAGAATCAATTTCACGTTTTTTTAGTACTTTTTTTAGGTTTAAATTAAAGGAAAAAACTATCGGTTGATTAACTTTTTATTTTAAACTATATTTTAAACATTTTTTTGTATTAAATTAAATAAGTTTGAAGTCAATATCTTTCTCTGTTTTCAAGATGCTTTAGTAGAAACTATTTTTACTAGTTTTTAGTAGTTTTCTAAAAAAAATAGTTAATTGGGATGTTAAAATTGGTCTGTTAAGTTTTGTTTAGAAGTTTGTATATGTTTAATACATCACTGCTCTTAGCCTATTTAAGCAAAGGTGGTTTTATAAAAAGTTTAAGAGACAATTTTTGGCCTTGACAATTAAAAATAAAATATCGTAAGTATCGGGTGATTTTTTTGAGGTTAGGATTTTCATGATATTTTCAAAATATTCGATTGTCTATGGTTTGGCAGTTGAGAATGTCAAATTGTACTGACATTTCTGTTCAGTGGGGTTCGAAAATTTGCAATGAATCGTTAAACGCCACAACAACCCTTCTGAATTTTGGGGAATTTACTTTGAACAAAATAAATCTGTTTTTAAATTTCATAAAGCACTTCGTCCATTTTAAGGTTTTTAGGGATGAAGTTAATTTCTGATTAATTGGGTTTGCCAATAAGGAAAATTGCTGCATGGGAGCAAAGAGAAGTCATTAGGGAATCGCGATAACATCAATTAAAACTGTCTGTCAAGGACATTTGGTTCTAACAATACTGCACAACTTGTCTAGAACACTCTTAGCCATCAATTTATTTCAAGATCAATTCAATATTCATTTCTAGAAGTGGCCTTGTAGTTGACCCTTTCATTTTTCCGAATTAAAACGCCTCTAGATTAGTTTTTATGAAACTTTGTCTTCTATCGGGTGATTTTTTTGAGGTTAGGATTTTCATGCATTAGTATTTGACAGATCACGCGGGATTTCAGACATGGTGTCAAAGAGAAAGATGCTCAGTATGCTTTGACATTTCATCATGAATAGACTAACTAACGAGCAACGCTTGCAAATCATTGAATTTTATTACCAAAATCAGTGTTCGGTTCGAAATGTGTTTCGCGCTTTACGCAAATTTTATGCGTTTTTTTTTTAAAAAAAAGTTCTTAAGCTCTTAAAAAATCACCCATTATATTAAACAATGTCCTCTTTTCAATGGAGGACAATAAATACATAATGGGTGATTTTTTAAGAGCTTGAGAACTTTTTTTTAAAAAAAACGCATAAAAGCGCGAAACACATTTCGAACCGAACACTGATTTTGGTAATAAAATTCAATGATTTGCAAGCGTTGCTCGTGAAATTGATTCTTAAACTGAAATATCGGGTAAAGGAGAAAGAAAAAAGAAAGAAAGAAATTGTACAAATTGTTGTTATTAACAACAATTTTTTATTTTACAGAAAACTAAAAACCTTAAGCAAAAAAAAAAAAAATAAAAAAATGATTAACCTAATTGAATTTATAAATTAGATTGAATAAAGAAAGATATTGACTTTAAAGTTGTTTCATCCCATAGAAATATTGTTGTTAATGTTTTGTAACAATTTAAGACAATGTTTATTTGAGAGAAACCAAACTTCTTTCAAAATATATTAATTTAACTTTTCGATACATCTATTTCCACAGAAAACAGCTTAAATGTATATTTTTGCATACTTACTTACTAATACAATTTTTCCAAATAAAAAAAATAAATTTTGAAAAATTTAAGTGGGCATCAATAGTAAGTTATCGGTGTGGGTCACATCCGAGCCTCTTTTTTTGTATCGAAATTATTTACATGAGTACCTACCTACACCTGTTTAAGTTCACAAAATACGCAACTTACGTTTTGCATGGGACAACAAAGAAACAATCAACAAACAACAAAAAGACCGAAATTGAAACTTACCGTTTTGTCATATACATATATCTATGGATACATGACATACACACATGCGTTCAATATATGTATCAAAAAAAATCAAAATAAGGAAGGCAACCAAAACTAAGCCTCATACGCTCACCAGCGGCGCGGCGCACGTACATTTCCATCAGTGTTACCATAGGAATCCATACAAATTATTTTTAAAATGTCTTGCACCTAACTCATCTTCTCTTCCTTTCTTAAATGTATTTTCAACATATATGTATATTGTTTTATTTGATATAGTAAAATATAACATGGAAAAATTAATAACTATGGTTTTTATTTTCATATTCAATAATAAATAGCATAAATAGCATAAAATACCTACATCGCTTGAACAATAGCAACTGAAATATGGTAACATCATCGGCACCAAAACATCATCGAAACCAAAACAGTTTCTTTTTTTCTTTGTCTCTATGGACGTTGACATGAGAGAAAAAACAACTTTAGAATTTTCTATAGTTATACACATAGCTTTGAACAGGCATACTGGCAAGCCAATATGTGCAATCAAAAACAGCTTTTTGTGCTTGAAGATCAACTGACAAAAAGCTTTTTGTCAGTTAATAGCCAAGGAGTAGTGAAAAAAATATGGGACATTTTCTTCTATGGGGATGAGACATCTGTATAGTTTCTTATCTGTGCTATTGGGGTTTACATTATCATTAATAGATACAAATATGTGAAAGTTTTTATTAAAAATATTAATTAGCTGATTTAGTAGTACCCGTGGCATGATGGTTAATGCTTTGGGATATCATGCCAGAGGTCTTGGGTTTAATCCCTGTCCATTACCCTGACAACATTACTCGCACACAGGAATTGTTAAGAGTTGTAAGTCGCTAGGCCCTAGTTCTCAATGGACTATTGCGCCATCTAATTTATTTATATTTATTAGTTGATTGACGCCATAGTTAGAAATATAATATCCTATTTCTTAAACCAGCATGCCCAACATTAAAATTAAGTCGATCCAGCACTGAAGAAGATTTGAAACCCCTTATAATTCCAATTTATAAACATAATTGCCAATACTCCCTGTGAACTGAATGTTATGGTAAATTTATAAATTTAAGTCCATCCGAGTATGGAGGTAGCACATTTCTTTCGTAGTATTAAAACGTAACGAAAATCTCATGAACCTTCTCTGAACACTTTCGATTCTATTTATATGAGTATTGAGTATGGTGTCCTCACTATATGTACAGTACATCCTTATTTAAGAATTGGCCTCACAAATGGAACATATAGAACCTTTAAAACATATGGATCCTAGAATTCCCGCTAAAATCTTTTGATAAGTGTAACATTGGCGTAGGACATACTTAGGCCAGTTTAAGGACTCATTGTGATACCACATGAATCTTAAGGCTTTCTTCTAAGCTCAATGATACTAGTTTGAGTCCGTGGGAGGCTGATTATGCTGATATGATTTAGATCGTTTAGATCGTTAAAGAAGAATTCTCCTAGGTAATTCTTGTGTATTTGAGCTAGAGCAGGGCATGTTTAGAGAAGGTAAAGAACTGTTTCCTCCTCTTCCTCGTCCTTTGAGAATACAGCGCGTGGCGTGCTTTCCTATTAGGCAGTGCCCGGTTATGACACTGATTATCGAGCTTATATGCGATCTGCACCTTGATCGCTTTAAGTCTAATGTAGGCCAGATGTTTTTTGTGACCTGACACATTGTGATGTTATTTCACATGTTTACAAGTAGCGATATTATGCCAGCATTTGCCAAACGTGTTAGAATGGGTTGTACTGTAACATTCCTGGCGAGTTCATCTGCCTTACAGTTACCTGTAATGTCTCCTTGGCCCGGCACCCAGCAAAGGTGAATATTAAACTGTTGTGCCATCTCCATTAGAGATGATCGACAGTTATGGACTGTTATAGAGTTTGTAGAGACAGAGTCCAGAGATTTGATAGCGACCTGACTATCTGAGAAAATACGGATATCAGATGTTGATATCACGTTTTCTTTAAGCCAGGACAAGACTTCTTTTATTGCCAAAAGTTCCGCCTGGAACACGCTACAATGATTGGGAAGGCGGAAAGAGAGACTTAATTTCAGTCGTTCAGAGAACACACCTGTGGTACCCGTGGCATGATGGTTAGTGCGTTGGACTGTCATGCGAGAGGTCTTGGGTTCGATCCCTGCCTGTGCCACCTAAAGTTTTTTTCACGGGTACTGCCTCTTGCGAGGAATTGACAAATTCTCCAAGAGTAATTCTTGTCATGAAAAGTGCTTTCTCGAATTAACCGTTCGGAATCGGCATATAAACTGTAGGTCCCCTCCATCCCTGCAATTACTCACACACAGGAATGGTTGAGAGTTGTAAGTCACTAGGCCCTGGTTCTTCATGGACTGTTGCGCCACCTAATTTTTTTTATATTTTTAGAGTACACACCTCCACCAACCCCTTCTTTTGTTTTTGACCCATCTGTATAGAAATGGATTGACTCATCTTCCAGGAATGTCCTTTCCTCCCAAAAAGGTATGGGAGGCATAGAAATCTGGAAGATTCTGTTGAATTGTAGTTGTGGGATGGTGTAGTCTGTGTGCTTTGAAATTGATTTTAAATAATTAAGAATAATGGAGTGGTCAATGTTGTTATTAATCCACTGCGACAAAGCTTTAAATCGAATAGCAGAGCTTCCAGCTACTTGTTTGCTAAATATATCAAGAGGTGTTAGGTAGAGTAGGGTGTCCAGTGCCCTAGATAGGGTCGTTTGAAGCGATCCGCTTATACATAGGCAAGCTGAACTTAATTTACGAGTATTTTGTCGCGGTTTATAGCTTTTTTTAAAGCAGTCCACCATACTGGCACACCGTACATTAAAATCGGTCTGATTACCGATGTGTATAGCCATTGTGTGATTCGGGGTTGTAAGCCCCATTTATTACCAATAGCTTTTTTGCGAGAAAAGAGAGTTACAGTAGCTTTTTTGACTCTTTCTTCTACGTTGCGTTTCCAATTTAGTTTTTTGTCCAAATTAATACCAGGTACTTATCCTTGTCTGAGAACTTTAATTGGATTTCTTTAATACAGGGAGAGTTAACAAATGGAATTTTGTATTTCCTCGAATATAGGACTAATTCGGAGTTCTTTTAAGGAGTTAAGATGCTTTCCTGAAACCGCATATCAACGTCACCCACATAGGCGATCACTCTTAAACCCTCCGCATCCAGACCAGTTAGGATTTAATTAACCACTAGGTTCCAGATTAGAGGGGATAGAACACGACCTTGCTGTGTCCCTCTACTAACGAATCTTCTGGCAGAAGAGTTGCCCAGTTTTCAGTTAATTATTCTGCTAGTCAGCATTAAATGAATTAACTCCCCAAGCGACCTCTCTACGTTTAGAAATGTTAGTGTTTCGATGTCAAGGAAAGCAACCATAGTGAACCCTCTATAATGGAGGGAGTATTCGATGGCGCGTACAAGTGTGTGTTACGCCGCCGCCGTTTGCACCGATTTACCTTTACAGTAGGCATGTTGAGACGTAGACAGAAGTCTTGTATCAATACTTGGTCTTAAATGGATACCAATCAATCTTTCTAAGGTCTTAAGAAGAAATGATAGACTTATGGGTCGTAGATCTTTAGGATTTACTTGGGAGCACTTACCTGCTTTGCGTATTATAAAAACAACTTTATCTTCCTTCCATGCCGAGGGAATATGGACCAGATATAGACAGCTGGTAAAAATTGCCTCAAGGATTGGTGCATTAATGTGGGATGCTTTTTGTAGTTCGACTGCTATTATTCCATCTGGTCCTGCAGATTTAAATGGTTCGAAGCTGTTGAGAGCCCATTGTAGCTTTTCCATTGTGATCAGACCTTGTGAATATGTTATATTGAAACTTGAACGAATATGATTGTTGCAAGTTGCGTTTAGAGAACTGTGAGGAAAGTGATTATCTAGTAGTAAGTTCAGCGATTCTTCACTTGAATTTGTCCAGGAGCCGTATGGATTTTTCAGACAGCTTGGAATCGCTGGATTAGTTGAAAGAATTTTCCGTTTACGTGTAAGGCTCATTGATTTACAGTTGTCAATATTTAATGTAAGGCAATTTGTTCAACACAATTCCCAACATCTTTTTAAGTCTTGTTGCAAGAACACACAATCAGATAGGTAAAGCTTTAAAGTTTTTTTTTAAATAGAATGAAGTTAATTTATAAATAACGTTGACTTTCTTTAGGTACACCAGAATTTACTCTAAAGTTCTCAGAACAGTTATTCAATGGAAAACCGTCCTATTTTCTTTTACTATATATGTATACATTTCCAGAAATTTTTCTAGATTTGATTTAAATTCAATTCAAGTTTTTGCAATAAATTCTGAACAGATAAAATTAGTGTAGTTGGCAAACTCATTTTTAAGTTCCATCCTTCCTAAATTTTTTAAACTTTACCCAGGCTTTGTTTACCTTGTTTTTGAAAGTTTTAACATGCATATCAAACAAAACATGGTGGTGGTGGGCTAAATGGATTTGCTCTTATTTTTCGTAAAGAAATAGCTTCGATAAAACAATCAAATAAACCATTATAAAACTTAGGAGTTATGTCGTGTAAGTTTGAGTTTAAAAATATGGTATTCCAATTTATATACTATCTTGAAAGCTTAGTATTAGCAATAGGGGAGTTTAACCAGGTTTCAGTTAAAACAAAAATCTCGTGTGATATGTGTTTTAAATTTTTGTAGACCTTATTGGTCTTTTTCTATAATTTGACAGCTAACAGGTTAGAAATATTACGAAAAAAGAGGTTAGGATGCGACCCACACTGATAACTTCCAATCCCGTTTGTCGATTTGTCTTGCTTAAAAGTTTGTAGGTTTTCCTGTTTGTTAAAAAAGTTTTCAGTTGAATTATTCTTAAAAATTTTTAAATTACCAACAACATTTTGCATATAATGAAAAAGTTTGATTTCAAAATATATTTTTGTTAACGAGATTTTTAGTCGAAAACCAATTTTTACCAATTTTAGTAGCATTTTTTAAAAGTTTTTAATTCTTACATAAACAAATACAAATTGGATGATTAAAATGAATCTGAAGTCAATATTTTATATTGTTCACGAGATATCGAGGACCGAACATCAATTTTTACCAAATTTGCTTACTATTTTTGTAGATTTTATTTTTTAATGAAAAAACGGACTGTTGGATTATTATAAAAAATTTACTGAATGTCGAAACCAATATTTTCTGTGAGATAAAATAAGTTTAAAGCCAATATTTAAAATTTCTGAAAAGATATTTGAATCGAAAGTAAAAACCAAGTTTAAGTATTGTTTTTTTTTTAGGTTTTTATTTTTTTTTTTAGAAAACTGTCAATTCGATTTTTCTCAAAATTTTACCGAATTTTAGAAACAATGTTTTTTATAAAAAAAATAATTTGAAGCCAATGTCTCAAAAGTTTTGAAAAGATATTTGAGTCGAAAATCAATTTTTACGAACTTTTAGTAATTTTTTTTAGATTTTTATTTTTTGTAAAAAAAAACTGTCAATTCGATTTTTCTCAAAATGTTATTAAATGTTGACAACTATATTTTTTTAAAAGATAAAATTAGTTTAAAGCCAATATCTCAAAGTTTTGAAAAGATATTTGAGTCGAAAATCAATTTGTACCAACTTTTATAAATTTTTTCGTTAGGTTTTTATTTTTTGTAAAAAAAACTGTCAATTTCATTTTTCTCAAAATATTACCCAATGTTGAAATATTTCTTATAAGATAAAATTAGTTTGAAGCCATAATTTGAATTTTTTGAAAAGATATTTGAGTCGAAAATCATTTTTTACCAACTTTGAGTAATTTTTTTTTTTTATAAAAAAACCTATCAATTTAATTTTTCTCAAAATTTTACCAGATGTTAAAAACGTTATTCTTCGTTGCACAAAATTATCTTGGACATAAAATCATTTTTTGTTCGTAAAGGTGACAGTTATTATTTTGTTTAAGTTCTTTTTTATTGATAAAAAAACAACGTCAATTGGATCTTTTTTCCAAAAATATACAAGTTTGGTAACACGTTACAATATATAATTCAAAATTTAATCCGAGTCTCTTGCGTTATTAGTTCGTGAGGTATTTTAGGTTTAACTAAATGTTCACCTTTTTTTAAATTGCTATGGTAAACTACTAAATTTTTTTGAAAGTCCTTTCTGCGTTATTATCTGTATAACAGAATTCATTTGAAGTCGATATCTCTCCTGGTTCTTGAGGTTTGGACGACAAAAAAAAAACGTTGCGAACGTACGGACGTACGTACACACACACGCACAGACATCTCTCTAAACATCTAAACATCGACGTCGAGAAATGTCAAAATTTTTAATTCGACAAATTGGACCGATTACAATAACTTCCTATGCGAAGTTAAAAATAACTTGTATATTTATTGTTACTGAATTCCAAATATATTCATAGTTTAAAGAGCAGAATCTTTAACTATTTTTATGATTTTTAATGTAATTAATATATACAAAAACTAAAATACTAGATTTAGTAACACGAACTCAATTTAAATCTTGAAATAAGTTATTAGGACGATTATGAAAATAATATAAAATCTTAACTAAACCAACTTAATATTCCCTATTAGAAAGTGGAATTTGTACAAAATGTCAAGAAAATCCGTTATTCGCTTATATTTGCAACTATTAATTTGCAAATCTATTAATACTTAGTATGTAAATATACGTTTGCTCTTTAAAAAAAAAATCAAGTAATACAATTTAAAAAGGGAAGTTTTAACTTACTCAATGGGAAATTTTCTAAAAAGTACACCTCTCAACACTGAATGTAACAGGCAAGGACGCAAACAAATACGAACAAAAAAAAACCTTCCATTAAATTAAGGATAACAATGAAATGAATATTACCGTCGGGAATATAATGCGGGTGGGATTTTGATTGTCATAAAGTTGTGAACGTGACATTTATGAGGCACTGTGTTTAATAGTTACCGCAATTAGAATGTACATTTAATGAGGGAATAGGTTAGGCAGGTTTATATATATATTATTTTCTGAGTGTTTTTGTTTAATTGTTTTATTTTTTCTTTGCACAATTTTTTATTTTTAAGAATGGAAGGTATGTATAAGAAAAATATTGTAATGTCTTAATTTTCCTAGAGTAAATTTAAAAATATTTAAGATTTCCGCAACAAAACTCTTTGGGAATGTTTTTGTTTTAAAAAAAAGGTCATCAAATAATTTTACTTATTTAAAGGGTTTTAACATTATTTTAGTCATTTAGTGAAACATTTTGCAATAATTGCGGCCCTACAAAATGATACTGAGTTATTAATAAAAAGAAAATTCCTCACTTTTCACTTTGACAAACAAAAAATTGTTTGCTATTTTTATAACGAATTTTCAAAGCAACAATTTGTCAACCCTTCTGCTATAAAATAATAATCTTTTTTATCTATCTTTTTTGTTTGTTTGTTTGTTTGTTGAATAAAAAAGGAAACTGAACTTGGGTGTTGTTCAGTGTCCATTTCACAATGAAACCCTTTTTTTCGTTGAATATTTTAACTGAAAGAATAACAAAACCTCTTTACTATGAAATGTATTTACATTCCAAGCTGATGTTTCTAAAAATGCCAGTTCATAAAAAAGCACCAACTCCCACAATGAACAGTAGAAAAAAATATACTACAAAAACCAGATATCAGCAAGGGGTTCCTGGTTTTAATTATAATTTAATATTTGTTCAAAAAAAGCTAAAAAAAAAGTAACAACAAACAGCTGCAAAAACTTCCTTCAATAGAAGACTGTTTTTTTTTTTTTGTAACCAAACAACGCAAAATGGTAAATTAATTCTGATTTTAAGTAAAAATATTTTGTAAAATAAAAATCCATATTTTCTGGGATGCTATTTTTGTAGTTGGCATTTTAATATTAAATTCCAATTAATTATATGACAAAAATTCAATAAAATGAACAAAATGAATGGGGATGATAGAGGGATACACTGGGGCGTATACGCAATTTTGCATTTCAAATTTTTTTTTGTTGTTAATTATTTATTAAATAAATTTATTAAATGATTTAAATAGACAAAAGACTTGATGACTTTAATATAACTTATTTATGGATACAAAAATTAATGCATGTGTATAGTAAATCAATTTACTAAAGCGTAGGATATTTGCGCAAGAATATTTAATCTCATACATAATTATGAAAATATATATTAAAATTCCTAAATTTCAAATTAAAAGAAGTTATTTCAAAAAGAAAATCTATTTTTTAACGAAAAACATTGCAAATTATTTTGAAAATAAGGTTCAAATTTAATCATTTGTATAGTTTCCGGAATCAATTAACTTTATTAAGTGTTCATGTTTTATTTTCAGAAACTGCGAAACTAATTATTTTTTTCATTTTCTAATATGATTTTGGCATAATAAAAATGCTTATTTCGTTTATATTTACTCGTATTTAATGAAATATTATAGCAAGAATTAGTTTTGAATATTATCATTTAGCTGTTATTAAATATTAATTAACTTGGCATGAGTGTGGAAGAAAATTGTAAATTATATATTTTAATTATCCCTCCTTTACGTCATGAAGTCCAAATGTACCCCAGAGTATGTTTTAACACTCATAACTTTTTTGTTTTTGATTTTATTTCTGTGTGATTAATAATAATCGGTGAACGAAATTAAATTTTCTATTAATTTTGGGTGTTTTTATGATTACTAACCTTTTACAGAAATGGTTGCCCAATTTTCCTGGAATTAATTTATAATCCTGGCATTAGATCGATTTGTAGTGGGTGGTTCTGGTTTATGTATGACATTTACCCCTTTTGCAAGGAAGGCTCTTGGGGATAGTTTGCAAGATCTCTAACCATTTAATAAAGGGCATCCAAAGTAATTTTTCCTATTTTATTCTGATTTGCAGGCTGTGAACGGTAATTCATTTTCCCTTAACTTATCTTAACTTTTCTGAAAACATTTTTGATGTTACTTGGTGTTGAAATATCAAAAAATTATAACAGTTGCTAATCTTGCTACGTCTAGTTAGTTGCAAAATAAAACCATCTGCCAGCGTTGTATTTCACGGGTGCAGGAATAGAAGAGAATAGAAACCATTTGATAGAAAACATCGACTCCATCTTTGATATAGTCCAGTATCATCATAGGCTTATTTTAAGAACCGGAAGTGGATTTCACACAGTTTTGTTTCATCTAGCCTTTGAACATAAGTTACCAACGCCATTCTGTCAGAAAATCCAATATGATAGATAATTAAACTGGCTTTTACGACATTGTTTTGGTTATCAAGAGAGTTTCTTTCTACAAAGGTTTTTGGTACGTACCTTTTTTTGTAGATTTTTCCCAAATGGTGGTTTTTTTATCGAGCAACTTTAAGGCCAAGTCCACGGATGTAAAGAATTTATTAATTGTACGATTGCGCCCGCAACCGTCTCATATCCACGACAAGTCCTGTTCTTTGATCAGAGCTTTATTTTTACTAACCACTGGTTTAACCAAATTTAAAAAAGTTTAAAATCTTAGCACTCCAGTTATAACTCACTTTTTGCGGGTTTTCTTTATTTTAGAATATTTTTTCATATACCGCCAAAAACAATTTTACATTTTCAGAAAATCCCTATCGAAGAAAGATCTGCTAGAAATTTTAAGCTTACAACTAATAAACTTTTAAATGACCTTAAAGATTAATTTTCTATTAAAATTTCAACTTTTCGAATCTGATAAATGTTTGAAAATGAATCATGAATAAGTAAGAAAAATTAAAACTGAATAATACAGCATAGATAAAAAAAAATATATAGAAAACATTCCGGGGTACAAATTGACCCAATAATACGATTGCACCGATTTTTGCCGGGATGTAATAAAGGGCTATTTTGGAAAAATATACCCTTGGCCGAATACGCATTTTTTCTTATCCACCTTAAAAATCAGGATTGTGGTATTTCATGAATATAATACTGGCCAAATAGGTGGAATTGTAATCTATAGTATAAAATTAAAAGTAGCTTGCACGTTTACTCCATAAATTTATTTCAGTGAAAATGTATTCCCTCCTAAATTTGAAACTAGTATTTCCTTGTAAAAATTCAAAAACAAAAAACTCTGTTTTCTAAAGAGATATTAGAGACACTAAACCAATTCAGTATTATTTTTGCAGTTTTTAATTTGCTTGGAAACAATCTGTCCATAGATGTTTTTTTAATATTATCGATTATTTAAACCATTATTGTTATTAAACCTTAATTATAATTGAGTCAAAATAATTGTTCGTTCAGAAAACATTCTAGTCGGAAAACTGTTCTTAAAATGTTGTTAAAGTTTTTTTTTTTTGTAAAAAATATCGATTCATTTGTTCTTAAAACGTGTGAAATTATTCTGAAGGTAGTAACGGTTTTGTTCTTGAAATTTTTGATTTACAAAATATTTCTTTTTCATTTTTTTTTATTAAAAAAAACTGCCTGTTAATTTAACCTTAAAATTAATTTTAATTAGACAAGTCGTCGCAAGCATTTTTTTGTCGTGAAATATCGGCCATTCCAATGTTTAACTTCTTAGGCGTTACATCTTTTTGTCCAAAAATCATATCGCTCAAATTGAAATGTCATAGCACCCAATACATTTTGTTAACATTTCATTGTGGTTTGGGTTTTATGACATAAAATAGCACCAAGTTATTAAACATTTTATATCGCTAAAAATGATTCTTAAGAACAAAAAATGTTTGAGACGAAAATGCCACAAAGGTCGAAATTCATTTTAAAACATCATAACGCCCAAATAACTAGTTGACATATCGCTTAAAAAAATGTCATATTTTTTAACATTTGGGTATTCTGACAAAAAAGGCGGGGGTTGCAGGGGGCAGAATGCCCCCAAAACATGCCTCACTGTTTATACACGTCTCCATGCAAAATCTTTTAGGCGTTACGACATTTCAAATTTTTGGAGTTACGACTTTCAAAGTTGGTTTGGGTGATATGAATTTAATTTGAGCTTTGTAACGTTTTTTTAATTGGTATTTTTTTGCGACATTCTTCTTTTTTGGCCGTATGTCATTTTATGATTTCGGTGATAAGACAAAAGAAACGATAGAAATCATAATCGTTTTAATACCTACAAGAAATTTCACAGAGCCCAAGCTTTATGTCACAAAATCCAAATTCAAAATTAAAAATAATTTTGGGCTAAATGACAACTAACAACTTTGGCGTTCTTCTATTTATTTGGACGTTACAACATTCGCTTTGGGTTTTGTTGTTTTTTTTTCAATTTTGGACTTGGTGACCAATTTAAAGCTTAACGACATTTTAAGATTTATGTGTTATGGTTTTGGTCAAAAAAACGTAACGCCTACTTCTTAACTTCCAATAGGAAGTTATTGTAATCTTTTCGATTTATCGAATCAAAAATGTTGACATTTATTGACGTTTCAAGTTCCCTAGAACCTCAAACAACATTTTAAGTTTTTATGGGAAAAGTTTGATAGTGCGTATGAACGTACATTCATATATTCGTATGTCCTTACTTTCTCGTCTGCCATATTTCAAAAATAGGAGGTATCGACTTCAAATAAATTTGCCTCAAAGATAATAACATCAAAAAATGCAGAACAGCCTTTTATTTTGTAATACTATTTAAAAAAAATGAATAATTTCGTTAAATCCCAAATATCTCTGAAACTATTAACACCAGTGTCTTAAATTAAAATTTATAGTATATGGTGTGAAGCTATACCAAATAAGTATAATTTTAAAACCAAATTCAAATAACGTTTTTTTTAAACCTACAAAAAAGTGAAAAAAAATATTTGTCACCCCTAACATTTTTCGAACAAGAAATGATATTACTTCCAAGGATATGACGTAGAACAACGCCTTCAACATCTGGTAAATTTTTTATCAAAATCGAATGGATAGTTTTTTTTTCGAAAAGCCTACAAAATGATTACTAAAAGTTGGTGACATTTTGATTTTTCAAAGCCTTAAAAAATGACTGGTAGTTGGTAAAATTTTGATTTTTGAATCAAATATCTCGTTAATAAGTAATTTTGCTGCCTTCAAAATTCCTTCATTTTATACAAAATATTGTAACCAGTATTTGTAGTGTAATGATTTTAATAAAATCGAATCAACTGTTTTTTTTATAACAAATAAGATTTTGGTTAAAATGATTTTCATCTCGATTATCGCGAAAACAAATAAAAATATGATCTTAAAAATTGTTTGATTCTGCTTAAGATATTGTTTTGTGTTTATTTATATAACAAAAAAACGAAAGCCTGCAAAAAATAACTGGTAAACATTTATTTTCGACTCAAGTATCTTGAGAACGAACAAAGATTTGACTTCAAACTTTTTTCATCTCATACAAAGTTTTGTTATGAATTTTTTATAATGTTATTACCAATTGGGGGAAAAATAAAAAACGTGAAACAAAAATACTAAAAAGTACTAAAAATTTAATTTTGAGTTAAATATCTTGAGAATCAAAACAAAAAATACTGACTGGCATCAAGTAGTTTCGTGCCACAGAAATACTTTTGTCAATGTTTTTTAATATTTAATAATAGTGTTTTCTTTGAAAAAATATATTGATTAAACTGATAAAATACATCCCCACATAAGTACTGTTTCAATTTCTCTCAATAATAGAAATTACTCATTACAAAACCATTTAAAAATTTTCAGCGGGTACAAATGGGAAGTTATTAGCGTGTAGGTCACATCACAGCCCCTATTTTTAACTTCCCATTGGAAGTTATTGTAATGGGTCCGATTTGTCAAATTGAAAATTTTGACATTTCTCGACGTTTCAAGCTTTCAAGGTCCATAGAGTCGAAACAAAAGATTTTTAGAAAGATGTCTGTGCGTGCGTATGTCCGTACTTCAGTATGTCCGTACGTCCGTACGTTCGCGACGTTTTTTTCGTCGTCCATAGCTCAAGAACCAGAAGAGATATCGACTTCAAATAAATTTTGCTTGGGGGGTTTTTTTACCAAAGCAGTTTAAAAAAAAGGTGACAATTTTGGTTAACCCTAAATATCTCATGAACAAATGACGCTAAAAACTTGAATTAAATTTTATATTATATATTGTAACGTGATACAAAAGAAGTATATTTTTTGAAAAAAATCCAATTAACGGTTTTTTTATAAATAAAAAAAAAAATAAAAAAAAACTGAAAAAAAAAAATTTGTCACCTCGAAAATTTTACGACTAAAATATGATTTCATCTCCAAAACAATTTTGTACAACGAAGAATAATGCTCTTGACATCTAATAAAATTTTGGGAAAAATCGAATTGACAGTTTTTTTATAAAAAATATAAACCTAAAAAAAACATTACTCTAAGTTAGTAAAAATTGAATTTCGAACCAAATATCTTTTTAAAAACTTGAGATTAAGACTTCAAACTTATTTTATCTAATAAAAAATATTGTTTTCAACATTCTGAAAAATGTTGAGAAAAATCGAATTGACAGTTTTTTTACAAAAAATAAAAACTAAAAAAAATTAATAAAAGTTGGTAAAAATTGATTTTCGACTCAAATATCTTTTCAAAACATTGAGATATTGGCTTTAAACTACATTTACCTTTGAAAAAATATTGTTTTCAACATTCAGTAAAATTTTGAAAAAAATCGAAGTGACAGTTTTTTACAAAAAATTAAAAACCGAAAAAAAAATTTAACACAAGTTGGTAAAAATTGATTTTCGACTCAATAATCTATTCAAAAATTTGAGATGAGATAATGGCTTTTAACTAATTTTAACTTATTAGAAATATTTTTTTTTTTGAACATTAGGAACAAATTTTGAGAAAAATCGAATTGACAGTTTTTTCACAAAAAATAAAAACCTAAAAAAAATTTATAAAAGTTGGTAAAAATTGTTTTTCAACGTAAATATCTTTTCAAAGATTTGAGGCATTGGCTTCAAACTAATTTTTTCTTTTAAGAAATATTGTTTTCAACATTCTATAAAATTTTGAGAAAAATCGAATTGACAGATTTTTTTACAAAAAATAAAAACCTAAAAAAAAGCAATACTAAAACTTGTAAAAATTTACTTTCGACTCAAATAGCTTTTCAAAAATTAAAAATATAGGCTTTAAACTTATTTTATTTCACAGAAAATATTGTTTTCGATATTCAATAATTTTTTTATAAAAATCCAACAGTCCGTTTTTTCGTAAAAAAATAAAATCTAACAAAAATAGTACGCAAATTTGGTAAAAATTGATACATTATAGTGTGGGTCGCATCCCAGCCTCTTTTTTTAAATTAGTTTGGGATTATTAAAAATTATTATTTTTTTTTTCAAAATTCGATATCAAAATTCTGTGTAACGAAATTAAAACCTGTTACGTATATTTACATATAAGTACTATATACCAAAAATATTTGTAAAAATTTGTTTTAAAAAATATTGTTTTTTGAGAAGTTAAATTGCAGAAATTAAATTCATTTTGCAGATATATTTTTAAATCTTAAAATTTAAGCTCTATTCTTAAACAGACTCTCAGATTCAGGAACAAGTTAGTTCGACATATTCGTGCATTTAACTAAAGTATTTAACTAAAGTTATGGTTACCTCAACAAACTCTTTCGTTAAAAACGTTAGACTATTAAAAAAAAAACATTCCATAACTTCACAGCTTTACTGACTGAAAAACTAAATCAAAGTCTGTTCTGCCTTTTACAGAGTTCCTCTGTATGTAGGAACGTAGTAAATTTTCCAACTCAATAATGGTTAATTGGCTTATTTTATCTTTATTGCAAAACCCAACAATAAAAATTAAAGAAAGAAATTATTTCATCCAGGTTTATTTTTTAAAACCGTGTGCAACAATTTTATCCTCAGTTATATATCTAATATTTTCATCAACTTGGATTTTTATTCTTTTATACTTATTTTCCTACAATCATTCTCAAGTGTGTGCAATATGTTGGTATATTGAACTCAAAAAATACAAAAAATAAACTGAATGTTTATGAGTTAAAAACACAGAAAAATTAAAACAACAAAAAAAAAAGAAATTAACCTACAAATCCCAAGTCTTCCTGTGCAATAAAGCATTTTGCTGCTGAAAAGTCTCTGAGTTGGCTAAAACAATACTTCAGGTGGTGAAAACCAACACCACACCGCACATTCAACAGCCAGAAAACATATGAACAAAAACCACAACAGACGAAGAGGCAGTGGCAGCAGTAGAGGCAACACTCTGGGCTTAAATACAAGTATAAAAGTGTAGAACTTAAACGTACTCGTTCTCGTATCTCCAGAGGAACTTGCGAACACGAATGAAAACCAAACCCAAACCCTAAGCCAAACCCAAACCTAAGCTCACTTAACTGTCGAATTATGAAAACAACATAACTCTCTCTCTGGCATCCATTTCTCTGTCTATAACTGTATCGTCATTATAGTCATCGTCCTCATAATCATCATCGTCATCGTTTTCGACTTGCACTTATATTTGCTTAATCCTACACTTGGGGGAGTCACTTTTTGCCAGTGGGGGATTTTAATTCTTTTTCATAGCTTGCGTGAAAAAAACATAAACATAAATGAGCAAAATTGTAAAGAACATTATAAACCTGGGTAAGGTACATTTTAACACCCACATATTTTATTTTAAGCATACAAGAATATATGAGTTTGAGTTATGTTTTGTTTGTTGAATGGTTTGATGGTGAAAATTATGGGGAGGAGGGACTTCCGCCCCATTCAGGCATGAATTCTGTTTCTGAAGAACTCATGCAATGTGTTTTGTTTTGTGTCTTTTGGGGTGAAATTTTCAATCCACTTTTCGGTTGAGTATTCCTACTGTCGAAGTAGTGCTCATATTTTGTGTCTTGTTCGACAAAAGGTTTTTGCACAAGAATAATACAATTATTGTTAGTTTCTCGAGAACATGTTGCTTTGCAATCCCAAGCGGAAGTAGGAAGAAAATGTATATTTTTGGATAACATACAATTTTTGGTAGGATGTTTTCCCTCTTCATGAATAGATGTGGTTTGAATAAAAGAAATGTGTATGAATAAAAAGGTGAAAATGTGTGCCCCCAGGTAAATTCAAAAACTACTCCACTGATCCATTTGAGATTTATTTTAAAATGTTTTTCACTTCAATGAACAGAATTTTAGGTTACTTTTTAAAACCTTTTTTTTTTTGGATTTTCTTTAAATTTAAAAACTCAAGATAAAAAAGAAAAATTTATTTGTTCTCAATTTTTGTTTTGTGTTAATGACACAATCAAAAATATGTAAAATCTAGGTCCCAAAAATTTCTATCGGAATATTTAACATTTTTACCGGAAGAAAAAAGAAAATGGGAAATCTAAATAATCAAGTAAATATTTCCGGAGGGAAAAAAAACTGTGATAAAATATTTTTAGGATTCTATCTTAACTTTTGGGAGTTATTTTTCGGACGTGTGGGATACTTTCTGTCATTCGCAAGAACAGTTAGTGGAAATGCATATCATGAGAAGGAAAGATTTTGAAAATAATGAGGCTAAGATGATACCAACACTGAGAACTTCCCATTGGTAACAGCTACACATTTTCAAATGGTATTTTTTGTATTAAATCAATTTATTATCAAGAGAAATATGCAATCAAAAATTTAAGTTTAAGTTGTTTTCTGTGGAAGTGTATCGAGGATTTAATTAATTTTTTTTTAAAGGAAAACAGTCTTTAAATATTACAAAACATTAACAACAATATTTCTATGGCATGAAATAACTAAGATATTTAACTCAACATTCAATTTTGTATGTTAAGTTTTATTTTTCTCTCAATTGGTAATAATTTTAAAAAAACTTTGACGAAGAAAGTTTGATTTCAATTGTCTTTTTTCGTTCAGGATACTTAAGTCGAAAATCGAGTTTTACAAGTTCTTAGTTTTTCGTTTTTTTTTTGTAAAACAAATTGTTCACCTAATTTTTTCCAAAAACTATATAAATATCAACAACAATATTTTGTAGGTTTTAATTTTTATTAAAAAAACTGTTGGTATTATTTTTATTTTTAAATTTATCAAATGTTTGAAACATTGTCTTCTTTAAGATTTAACTATTTTGATGCCAAGATCTTTATTTTTTGCTATGATATTCGAGTCAAAAATCAATGTTTAATAGTAATTTTGTGGGTTTTTATTTAGAAATAATTGTAAATTTGGTTTTTCCAAAAATGTAAGCAGAAATTCAAAAACCTCATTCTTAGTTACATACAACTATTTCGGAAATATTATAATTTCTTGTTCGAAAAATATTCGAGGTGACAAAATTTTTGTTTCAGGTTTTTCAATAAATAAAAAAATCAGTTAATTGATTTTTTTTTCTCAAAATTTTACTACTTTAGAAACACAAATCAAATTTAGTTCAATTCGCTAGGGTTATAAGTTCGTAGGATATTTAAAGCCAACCAAAATGTTTATATTTTAAAATTTCTCTAGTAATAAAAAACAACGCATTCAATTTCTTTGAAAGTACTTTCTACATTTTTCAATGTTATTATCTGTAGAACAAAAATTTTTTGGAGTCGGTTCTCAAGATATAGACGAAAAGAATTGTATCTCGAACAAACGGACGTTTGTACACACGCACACATAGACATCGCTCCAAAAATATTTGATTTATATTCTAGAGACCTTGAAACGTCCAGATATGCCAAAATTTCCAATTCGACAAATCAGACCGATTGCAATAAATTCCTATGAGAAGTTAAAAAAAATGCTTATCGCAAATCTTCTAAAAAACCTTAATGTTCAAATTTGAACTCAATAGTCAAGGGCGAGGACAGATAGACAGAAAGACGTAATCTCAGGACCAACTTTTTGGCTTCTCTTCCATATTAATGTCATGTTTCATTAAAATCTTAGATTCGACATATTTTACGAGTGAAAAAACATGCCATATTGTTAAGTTATTTTCGATGTAAGAAATCGCTTTGTTAAAAAGGAGAGCAAAATACAATATAGGCAAGCTGTTCAGTTTCAAAAAACCAGATATTTTCATCAATTTTTACAATGTAAAATTTGTGTTTATATAATTATTAGCATTTGTTTTGTTTTAAAAAAGATTTGTGTTATTTAAAAAAATATTTAGAATTGTTTATATAGGTATTAAAAAAACGCATTAATATTTATGAATAACGAAATGTTTGATAAATTATTTTTGAACTGAGGTGTTTTTTTTACTAGTAACGGCTTAGATCCCGCGGTATTCGACGTTTTAATTACACGGGATGCAGGATATTTAAAAAAAAATGTCATTAAAATTAATATCAATCCCAACGTCAAGTATTTCCTAAATTGTAGATGAGTACTTTCGCCTTTTTAAAAGATGTCAATTAACCTACGGTTTCGAAATTGCAACCGACGATTTTTCCTTCAAAAGGCAAGACAACAACTCAAAAAAGAAAAGGATGGAATGCAACCCACACTGATAAGTTCCCAATAGTGTCCTTAAAAACTTACACTTGATATTTAGTTGTAATAAGTTGAATTTTCTTTCCAAGTTTTTTTTCAGTACAGGTTTCTGATATGTAAAACCAAGTTTGAAAAATATTTTTAATTTTTCAATTCAAAGTTTTGTATTCAAAGTCGTCATCAATCTTCCAAGATATTGAGATCAAAATACAGTTTTTGCCAACTTTCAAAATATTTTTCAATTTATTGTTCGAAAAAACTGTGCATTGATTTGTTTTTAAAATTTTAAATTTTTAGGCTAAAATAATAATTAATGCATTGCAAGTCTCTGGGTTCAGTGGTGTCGTTAGTAGTAGGAATTATAATGTTTAGTATTAAAGTTGTCTGCCAAAATAAAACTAGTAAAAAAGTACAAAATAACTTAGTCTTAAAAAATTAATATTTAAAAATTTTATCTTATAATGTGTCAGGTCTTAGTAATAAATCTCTGTATAATGACTTTAATAATTTCATCAATAATTATGACTTAATTTTTCTTTATGAAACTTTCATTACCGAGGATAACTTCGCAAGAATTGAAAATAAAATATAAGATTTTACGTTTAAGTGGATACCAGAAACGAGGAATCACACACGAGGAAGAGCAAGTGGAGGATGTTTCCTAGGATTCAAGAAAAAACTAATTGCACGCTGCGCCTTCAAAACATAAAACGATATTTCTTTTCTAGAATTCAAAACTTATAACATCCGTCTTACGATACTACCGATGTATTTGAATTGTAACAACTGGGAAGACGACTTCGAAAAAATCAAACGTGATGCTAATTGGGGATTTGAATGCGAGAGTTGGAACGCAGGCAGGAGTGATGAATGAGTTAAGAGGTTTGCGCAGACAATCAAAAGATCCTTGCTCTAACGCACGAGGAAAGAAACTATTAGAGCTTTGTAATACGTTTGGTCTGCGCATACTAAATGGAACCAGTGCCGGCGACTCCTCAGGACATTTAACGTTTGTGGGCGGCCAATGGACATCAGTGGTCCATTATTCTATCATAGGAGAAAATTGGGAACCGTTCGTGAAAGATTTTGAGATTAGTGAAGTATCATATTCAGACCACCTTCCTGTTAATGTGACAATACAACTTCAAACTAAGCATGATGAGGAAATAACGTTTATGCGGCTTCTGCCCAAACTGAAATGGAAAGAGGCTAAGGCTCAGGAGTATCGACGAGCTCTAGACTTGCAACTCCAATCACATCAAATCGAGGACTTTTCGCTCTTAGAACAGATTGTGAAAGCCTCATACCCACAGGAAGGACTCAACCAAAAGAAAGAAAATACAAAAAAAGAACCCTGGTTTGACGAAGAATGTCTAAAAGCTCGTAAAACATCATTTGCGTGGTTGAGGATCTTCCGTAACTCCACCCAAGGATTCTTTAAGGGTTTTATATAGAGGCCAATAAGAAGTTTAAAGAGCTTTGTAAAGCAGCATTCCAATGAGCGCGACCAACGACCAACGAATGAACGAATATTCGTCGATTTTGACATTTCTTGCACATGAGTTTTTAATTCGTCGCGAATGAAGTTTGACAGCCGAACACCATTCACCACCGAAACCAAAACAAGAATGATTTTTTTAGGTTAAGTACGCGCGCTTATTTTATTCGTTGCGAGTGTGGATAATGTGGAACGCGAATAAAGTTTGACAGTTCGTATGAACTACAATTTTTTTCCCGACGAATAAATTTGTTTTCTTAAATTTATTAACTTCCCATAGGAAGTTATTGTAATGGGTCCGATTTGACAAATTGAAAATTTTGACATTTCTCGACGTTTCAAGGTCCCTAGAGTCGAAATAAAAGATTTTTAGAAAGATGTCTGTGCGTGCGTGTGTACGTACGTCCGTACGTCCGTACGTCCGTACGTTCGCGACGTTTTTTTCGTCGTCCATAGATCAAGAACCAGAAGAGATATCGACTTCAAATAAATATATATATATTGTTATACAGATAATAAGGCAGAAAGATGCAGAAAAGGCTCTCAAGAAAATTGCGTGGGTGTTTTTTTTACCATAGCAGTTTAAAAAAAAGGTGAAAATTTTGGTTAACCCTAAATATCTCATGAACCAATGACGCTAGAGACTTGAATTAAATTTTATATTATATATTGTAACGTGATACAAAACAATTATATTTATAATTATATTTATATTTTTGGAAAAAAATTCAATTAACGGTTTTTTTTATAAATCAAAAAAACTGAAAAAAAAAATTTGTCACTTCGAAAATTTTACGACTAAAATATGATTTCATTTCCAAAACAATTTTGTGCAATGAAGAATAATGATTTTGACATCTGATATAATTTTGAGAAAAATCGAATTGACAGTTTTTTTACAAAAAATAATAACCTAAAAAAAATAAAAAAAAAGTTGGTAAAAATTGAGTTTTGACTCAAATATCTTTTCAAGACTTTGAGATATTGGCTTTAAACTACTTTTATCTTTCAAAAAATGTTGTTTTCAACATTCAGTAAAATTTTGAAAAAAATAGAATTGACAGTTTTTTTACAAAAAATTAAAAACCGAAAAAAAAATTTAACAAAAGTTGGTAAAAATTGATTTTCGAATTAAATATCTTTTTCAAAAATTTGAGATTATGGCTTCTAACTAATTTTAACTTATAAGAAATATTGTTTTCAACATTAGGAAAAATTTTGAGAAAAATCGAATTGACAGTTAATAAAAGTTGGTAAAAATTGATTTTCGGCTCAAATAGCTTTTCAAAAATTAAAAATATTGGCTTCAAACTTATTTTATTTCACAGAAAATATTGTTTTTTATATTCAGTAATTTTTTTATAAAAATCCAACAGTCCGTTTTTTCATAAAAAAAATAAAATCTACAAAAAATAGAACGCAAATTTGGCAAGAATTGATACATTTAGACAAACTTTTAAGCAAGACAAATCGATAGACGGGATGGGAAGTTATCAGTGTGGATCGCATCCCAGCCTCTTTTTATTGTCATTAAATCACATAAAGTCAAAAAAAGCTTCTTCTTTCATTTCACTTTTGCACTCAAAATTTATTCAAAATTGGAGTTCTCAACTTCCATATTATGAATATGGATTACGTTTTATTCGAGGTTAAACTCAACTGAATTTTCGTGATTTCAATTCGACTAAGTTAATTAGGTGTGATTTAAAAAATGTTCCATTCATTTATATAAACGTCTGGTAGCTCTATTCAGAAACAACATATTTGTTGGAAAATTTATTATCAATTTTCTGTTGTGACAGGTTTTTGGTATGAATTTGACAATCACCTTACATAGATCAATTTCGTTAGCCGATTCCACCCCAGACGTGTTTATTTGTGATTTAAAATAATTCGGAAGAACAGTGTTTGTCTCTTTATTTTGAAAAATATTCCAGTCAACTTTTCTGGAGTTTTTTTTCTACCAAACACCTTTTATTCTATGAAGGAGTTCGTCTCTACCACATACTGAAACAATTTTTCAAAAAGAAAAGGTTTTTTTGTTAAATATTTGTATAAAACAAAAATTAATGAAATACACCTCAATTTAATTTTATTTACTAAATTCTTACACTTCACAAATCCAAAAGACTAAACATTTCCCATTAAGTTGTTTACTAATTAGTCTTTTTTAATCAGATACAATCTTATTTATCAATTTAACTCAAACCTTTGATCAAACTCAATGACAGGACAACACGTAGGTCACAAAATTAATTGACCAATTTTTCTAATCATTAAATCAAAAAAGAAAAAACATCAAATATCTGTTTTTAAGTTTAATAGGCTTAATGACTTCACCATTGACAAAAACCAAACACCCTAAAACAATAATGTGTGCGTATACCCTTATCGATCTAAACCATACCTACATATATAACCTATAACAACATCAATTGACCAATTATTATTATTATTGAATACCATTGACCCTCATAAGAGTCTAACCCTATACTCAATAAGCTATGACTATACTAAACCGCTTTTTCCAATGCCCTATAATCAATTTGTATGCGCGTCGAAATATCCATAAAACTCAACATTTAAGTCAATTTATATAAAGCCCTCTTTTCTACATAGTAGCCATATTATAAAGGTATATCCTTGCATAGACATAGATAGCCACCTATGTATATTCCTTTGACCGAGTAGTGTACAGGTATTCTGATGGTGCCGTGTTCGTGTGGCCAAAACGCTAATAGGTCTAGCGTGAGCTACAAAATTTTATTTAAAAGGTCTCTTATAACATTTCCACCACATCGGCACCTTTTACCCTCCATCAAAAGGCTATGGACTATGCAAGGATCTACTAGCTTGGTATAGCTATACGACTATTGGAGACAAAAAGAAAAAACTATGCCAGTAATCACTTAGACAGGTAGTAAAGGTGACAATTTGAAACAATTTTACCAGGACATGGTAGCGAATATATTTAAAAAAAATATCCCTCCACTCTCGAGACAATTATAATTCGTGTCCTTTTTGTTTTAAAGTCATAATTTCTTTATCGTAAGACAAATTATCATTTTAAATGAATTTATGGTGTCTATGTTATTAGCAGGCATTTTTCTCTATTATTTTTATCAATTTTATTATTGAGATCTTTTTTCTGTATTGATTAATTGGGTTTTATTTTTGTATATAGACAAAAAATCCTTTTTATTTCCAGGACTACGGCTGATATTGCATGATGCATTTTTATTAAACGTAGGAAGGTTTATATGTATCTCACTGGGCATAAAGTAATTGCTTTGACTCAGGCTTAAAAGCTGTTTTGTGAGTGGATTTGTATATAGAAGCAAAGCATCCTTTTTATATTATCAAAGGACTCAAAGGGGAAGTGTAAAAAAAAGTGCGAAAAGTATTTTCGCTGATTTTTTTTTTATTTCTACCACAAAGTGGCAGTGGCAGTGGCAACGACACGCTGAGTGGCGTAAAGCGGTTTGCTTTTTGTTATTTTCTTATTTTATTTTTGCACTTCACTGAGAGATATTACCGTAGGGGTTTTGGGATTTCCTCTTTTTCCTGATGGCTAACGTTTTTGGTAAAGTGATCACTTTTTGGCTATTTGTGTTTAAGGGAGTTTTATAGCTTTTTTTCTTTGACTTTGGAATATTAAATGCGTCCCCTTTTTTCAAACGTACTAATGGAAAAAATGAGAGATATATCATTTGGTATATATATTTTTTTAGGGTTTTCGGTAGAAAATTGAAAATTAATTTGATCGTTAATATTTGTTTTCCACTTCAATCCGATTTTTTTAATTTTATTTATTTGTTATCATTCATCTACAAACTAATATGTTTTAAAGATTACTTACAAAAGATTAATACAAAATTTCAGAAGATACTCGTAAGTAACTTAGTTTAAAAGGAATATAATTATGAATGTACTTATATTGAATTCTATTAGATGACAAATCTATTTCATTTGCATAATTATTGAATAAACTAATGCATGTATCAAAAGGTTCATTTTAGCTTTGGACAAACAGCAAGCACTGAAAAGAACGTGTCTTTTTAAGGAAATGAAGACCAATCAAATCACATCTTGAAAAATACAGTGGAGTTTTAATCGTCCATTTTAATTGTTTTAAAACGAATCTAATAAAAGTCTTTTGAACTCTTACGATTTGATTACTACTTACTTAAGTCGATGGACTCCAAACAATAGAAGAATATTCAAGAAAAGGACGATTTAAAGACATATAAACCAATTGCAAGGATTGGTAAATCCATTGCAATTTCTTTTTAGAAAACCAAGCATAGAGTTTGCTTTAGCAACAATATAACTTGTATGCAGCGAAAAATTCAATTTAGGGCAAAAAATGACACCCAGATCAAGTATCGGTGTCTGACGATCAAGTTTCTGATAATAAATGGATTACCTATCAATTAGTTGCAATAGAATGCAATAAGCAGTGAAACATAACATTTTTTATATTTAAAGGAAGTGAATTGTTTTGACACCAATCTTGAAGTTTGAGAACATGTAATGAAATTTGTATGCACATTTAAATTTGTACCCGAATATCATCTGCATAAATAACACATGAAAAATATTAAACCTTGTGCAACACCAGATAATAATAATATTTAAATTCTAATTTCATATGTAACACCTTTAGTGCATAAATTTTGATCTTCTTGGCATAAGTCGATGATGTTCATTGTAAATTGTTTCATTTATATTAAAAAAAGAGGCTGGGATGCGACCCACACTGATAACTTCCCATCCCGTCTATCGATTTGTCTTGCTTAAAATTTGTCTAAATGTATCAATTCTTACCAAATTTGCGTTCTATTTTTTGTAGATTTTATTTTTTTTTATGAAAAAACGGACTGTTGGATTTTTATAAAAAAATTATTGAATATAAAAAACAATATTTTCTGTGAAATAAAATAAGTTTGAAGCCAATATTTTTAATTTTTGAAAAGCTATTTGAGCCGAAAATCAATTTTTACCAATTTTTATTAATTTTTTTGTTTAGGTTTTTATTTTTTGTAAAAAAACTGTCAATTCGATTTTTCTCAAAATTTGTCCTAATGTTGAAAACAATATTTCTTATAAGTTAAAATTAGTTAGAAGCCATAATCTCAAATTTTTGAAAAGATATTTAAGTCGAAAATCAATTTTTACCAACTTTTGTTAAATTTTTTTTTCGGTTTTTAATTTTTTGTAAAAAAACTGTCAATTCTATTTTTTTCAAAATATTACTGAATGTTGAAAACAATATTTTTTGAAAGATAAAAGTAGTTTAAAGCCAAGATCTCAAAGTCTTGAAAAGATATTTGAGTCAAAACTCAATTTTTACGAACTTTTTTTTTATTTTTTTTAGGTTATTATGTTTTGTAAAAAAACTGTCAATTCGATTTTTCTCAAAATTTGTCCTACTGTTGAAAACAATGTTTCTTATAAGTTAAAATTAGTTAGAAGCCATAATCTCAAATTTTTGAAAAGATATTTAAGTCGAAAATCAATTTTTACCAACTTTTGTTAATTTTTTTTTTCGGTTTTTAATTTTTTGTAAAAAAACTGTCAATTCTATTTTTTTCAAAATTTTACTAAATGTTGAAACCAATATTTTTTGAAAGATAAAAGTAGTTCAAAGCCAATATCTCAAAGTTTTGAAAAGATATTTGAGTCAAAACTCAATTTTTACCAACTTTTTTTTATTTTTTTTTTAGGTTATTATTTTTTGTAAAAAAACTGTCAATTCGATTTTTCTCAAAATTTTATCAGATGTCAAAAACATTATTCTTCGTTGCACAAAATTATTTTGGAGATGAAATCATATTTTAGTCGTAAAATTTTCGAAGTGACAAATTTTTTGTTTCAGTTTTTTTGATTTATAAAAAAAACCGTTAATTGAATTTTTTTCCAAAAATATAATTGTTTTGTATCACGTTACAATATATAATACAAAATTTAATTCAAGTCTCTAGCGTCATTGGTTCATGAGATATTTAGGGTTAACCAAAATTTTCACCTTTTTTTTAAACTGCTATGGTAAAAAAACCACCCACGCAATTTTCTTGAGAGCCCTTTCTGCATCTTTCTGCCTTATTATCTGTATAACAAAATTTATTTGAAGTCGATATCTCTTCTGGTTCTTGAGCTATGGACGACGAAAAAAACGTCGCGAACGTACGGACGTACGGACGTACGGACGTACGGACGTACGGACGTACGTACACACGCACGCACAGACATCTTTCTAAAAATCTTTTATTTCGACTCTAGGGACCTTGAAACGTCGAGAAATGTCAAAATTTTCAATTTGTCAAATCGGACCCATTACAATAACTTCCTATGGGAAGTTAATAAAACTGATATCTGACAATTTGATCAAATGATTTTAGAGATGCTGATAATTTACTAATGGCTCTATAATTTATAACCAAATTTTTAGAACCAGTTTTATAGATCGGAGATATATACAAATATATAAATTTCCAAATACCTAGCAATACTGCTGTTGATAATGAAAAATTCAAAAAATAATTTGTAATGGTTTTGCCAACTAATGTTGAAATTTTTTAATAACAAATGAAGCAACATGGCTAAGCAATAGATTTAAGCTTGGAAATACCATTATTACAACTTAAGAATGAGACAAAAGAAATTGGGAAGTTTGACATTTCTCGATGTTTTAAGGTTAATAAATATTTTAAACTACATATATGGGTTATAGAGATATGTGTGTGATACCTTTGTTTATGTGATAACGATACTAAACACATTTTGTTTAACAGATAATTAATTCAAAATGCGTAGAAAGTACTTTCAAAAAAAAAGAAAAGTAAACAATTAAGATGATTTTAAAAGCCTTGTGGACGAATAAAGCTTTCAGTATAGATATTAACTGTCATGCAATTCATATGAGTTAAAAAATGTTGCCTGATTTAAAAACAGAAAAAACACGCATTTTTTAAATTTAAACAAATAAGAATATTATCTTCATTATAATTTTATATTGCAATAAATTAAATTTTTGAAATATGTGGTTAAATTTGAAAAAAAAAAAAACAAAGTGCTGGGTTGCGACATACACTGAGAACTTCCCATCCCTTCTGTGAAATAGTCTAATACTTTAACAAATTATTAATAATAATATTTTGTGTAAGCTACAAAATTTGAAGTCAATACCTTTCTTTGTTCTCCTAATTATAGAGTCGAAAACCATTTTCTTATTCGGTTTTTGCTGTTTTCGTTTTTGTAAAAAAAAGTTGTCGATTGAACTTTTCTAAAAAATTAACTCAAAAATCAATATATGATAAAATAAGTTTAAAATTAATATTTATGTATTTTTGTTCCCGATTTTTTTTATTCGGAAATCAATTTTTACATTTTTGAAAGTTTTTATTTTCTATATATAAAAAAACAGTTCTGAATTTTCTAAGAAAGTATCTTAAGGTGCGTGTCCATTTGAGAGTAAACGTGCTGCGAGTCGCTCTCAAGCTGCTCTCGAGAGCGATCTCGCAAGTGGACATAGTCTGGAGAGTAGCTCGCGGAGAGTTGACTAATTACTCTCGACATTCGATCTTTTTGAAAGTCAATCGCAAGTGGACACATGTGTTTACCACTATCCGAGATAAGCTCTCGGAATACCAACACAGTTCGTATTTTGCGAGTAGCTGTCGAGAGTAAACATGGCAAAGCAGTGGAAACTATGTCTTTTTTCATATAAATTTGATTTGAAAATACATTTTTACCTTCCCATAGGAAGTTATTGTAATGGGTCCGATTAGTCAAATTGAAAATTTTGTCATTTCAGTTTAAATAAAAGGTGAAAATGTTGGTTAACCCCAAATATCTCACGAACCAAAAACGCTAGAGAATTGAATTAAATACTATATTATATATTGTAACGTGATACCAAACAAGTATATTTTATGAAAAAAATCCAATTAACGGTTTTTTATAAATCAAAAAAAAAAAAACTGAAAAAAAATTTGTCACCTCGAAAATTGTACGAATAAAAAATGATTTTATCTCCAAAACAATTTGGTGCAACGAAGAATAACGTTTTTTACATATTTTTTTAACAAATTTTGAGAAAAATCGAATTGACAGTTTGTTTTATAAAAAAATAATAACCTAAAAAAAAACATTACTCAAAGTTGTTACAAATTGAATTTTGACTCAAATAACTTTGCAAAAATTTGAGGTTATGGCTTCCAACTTATTTTATTTTATAAGAAATATTGTTTTCAACATTCGGTAAAATTTTGAGAAAAATCGAATTGACAGTTTTTTAACAAAAAATAGAAACTTAAAAGAAAATTTAACAAAAGTTGGTAAAAATTCATTTCCGACACAAATATCTTTTTAAAAATTTGAGATTATGGCTTGCAAATAATTTTAACTTATAAGAAATATTGTTTTCAACAGTTTTTGACAGTTTTTTTTACAAAAAATATAAACCTAAAAAAAAAAAACAATACTAAAACTTGGTAAAAATTTACTTTCGACTCAAATAGCTTTTCAAAAATTAAAAACATTGTCTCCAAACTTTTTTTATTTCACAGAAAATATTGTTTTCGATATTCTGTAGTTTTTTTTTAATAAAAATCCATATTTTCAAAAAAAAAAATCTACAAAAAATAGTACGCAAATTTGGTAAAAATTGATGTTCGGTTCTCGATATCTCGTGAACAATAGAAGATATTGACTTTAAATTAGATTCATTCATCCAATTTGTATTTATTTATTTAAGAAATAAAATTTTTTAACAAATGCTACTAAAATTGGTAAACAAATTTTTTCGACTAAAAATCTCGTTTACAAAAACAGAATTTGAAATCAAATTATTTCATCAAATGCAAAATGTTGTTGGTAATTTTTAAATCTTTTAGAATAATTCAACTAACAATTTTTTTAACAAAACACGAAAACCTACAGACCTTTTAAGCAAGGCAAATCGACAGACGGGATGGGAAGTTATCAGTGTGGATAAAATACATGGCCAACTGATAATATGCTAGCAGAAGAAATCTATCAAGTGGACACGATTATGAGAGTACTCTCAGCAAGAAAACTCTCAATATTCTAGCAGAGAGCTCGCGATAGCAAAACTTCTAAAATTTGGCTCGCAAATGGACAGTCTCCCGAGAGTTGCTCTCGAGATTTAACTAGCAGAAGTACTCTCAAATGGACACGCACCTTTAAGGTGGGTGACCATTTGAGAGTAAACGTGCTGTGAGTCGCTCTCAAGCTGCTCTCGAGAGCGATCTCGCAAGTGGACATAGTCTGGAGAGTAGCTCGCGGAGAGTTGACTAACTACTCTCGACATTCGATCTTTTTGAAAGTCACTCGCAAGTGGACACATGTGTTTACCACTATACGAGATAGGCTCGCGGAATACCAACACAATTCGTATTTTGCAAGTAGCTGTCGAGAGTAAACATGGCAAAGCAGTGAACAATGGACATTGGAGGAAACCAATCAACTTATTGAAAAATATGAGTCAGTTGAATTGTTGTGGACAACAAAGGATAAATCATTTCGCGATAGAAATAATAAAAAAAAACGAATTTGCGAAACAGTTCCCGTGTTTTGAAGACGAAATAAAAAGATACTAGAATCCGAAAAAGGTACTGAAGGCTGCCGTATGAATCACCTGCACAGATCATACAATTAACTTTTAGTTTTTCATTCGAAAATGATTTGCGATTCATAAGCTTACCAGATGCTAAAAATCTAAGTGTTACCAGTATACTCTCGCGTACTGTTATGGCTTCCCTCCAACGTCCAACGTTGTGTATCAAAAATTCAATTTTACTAACTGACAAACTGGCAAAAATTTCGAAATTATTGAGGATCTTCAACTTGAAGCTCTCTTGGAAAAGCAGACCCCGCACCGAATTGGTTACGACGATCTACCCACGGTTTGACCCAACATTTTTTTTTTATTCTTTTTTAAGAACAGTGCCGATAATTAAATCAGCTGCAACACTTTGCTTGTAAAAATACATGGCCAACTGATAATATGCTAGCAGAAGAAATCTATCAAGTGGACACGATTATGAGAGTACCCTCAGCAAGAAAACTCTCAATACTCTAGCAGAGAGCTCGCGATAGAAAAATTTCTAAAATTTGGCTCTCAAATGGACAGTCTGAAGTCTCCCGAGAGTTGCTCTCGAGAGTTAACTAGAAGAAGTACTCTCAAATGGAGACGCACCTTTACTATAGCAATAGAATTTAGCACAGATTGAAATCATTTTGAAGTCTTTACTTCATTTATTCACGTGATTTCGAGAATCGAATATCAATTTTTGTCAATACGAATTTTACTAAATGTAGAAAATAAAATTTTGTTTAAGATTAAATTAGTTTGACGTCAATGGGGCATATTCATAGTTACATATATTTTAAACTCGAATCTATTTGAACTGGAGTCTAAATTTAACACCATAAAGAATTTGACAGATCTGTTTAGCTAGAAACAGTTTTAAGGTATGTTCTACTACAACTCTAGTACAATTTCACAAAATGGTTTCTGGAGGGGAACAAAATAAAATGCATTAAATGGAGAGCCAAAATCTTTGAAATCCTTTTAATTTTCTTTTTGCTGTTATGTAAGTCGCGCTGGTGTTGTTAAGACTTGGAAGCACTTAAATATTGGCAAACATTTCATTGAATTTCGATCTTCAATATTTCGAAGGTCAATCATAAACTTGACAGTTTTTTTTTTCTTGAATCGATACCTTTCATACAAATCGTCCTCATCTATTTCATGGGCGTCGATTTGGTCGTTTTCCTTTGGGTTGTAGCATTCCAACATCTAGGAAAATATCAAAATATTGTCTTTTGACATTTTAATTTTTGTTTTAAATTTTCAAATAAAATGTTTCGCAATGTAATTTTCTCAATCATTTTGTTTGTTTTTGACGCTTTATAGATTTAAAAACAGCTCAAACATAGGTTCCTTCGTGCTTATTTATATACTCCAAACTATCGATTTAAAATGGTAAACCAATTTGTCAATTGTCAATGAATAACATAAACCGAAAGATTAGCAAAGACAAAACCAGAACTTATCAAAGAAAATGGCCCAATATTCTAATGTTTTTGTTTTAAATTTAAGTTATATGAATAATACTTTTAAAATAGTTTAAATTCTCAAATATTTCGACAGTTTTCATTTTTACAAAAAAATTCATTGTTTTAAATAAGAATTTTTATTTATTGCTTTTATTCACAATTTAGTGCGGTTATAATTTGAAGGCAAATTAAATTGTATATGTAAATGCCTTCATCTTTTTGGTTTTTGATACATTTTTATACAACGATATCTTTGATGGCGATGAGCTCTCAGAAATTTGAATCCATGGTTTCAAGAGTGATGTCAGTGGTTTCCGTATTTACGGTTTATACGTTCAAATGACCTTTTTTGAATTCCTTAAATTTCAAAAACAATACGTTTTTTTGAGTTGTAAAAAAATATGTCAATTGATTTTATCTAAAAAATAACTTTAAGCTGCAACAATATTTGGCATATGATGAAATGAATTTGATTTTAATATCTGATTTTGTTCCCAGCAAAAAAAAAAACTATTTTTTATCAATATTAGGAGCATTTTTTTAAAGTTTTTATTCCTTATAAAAAAAATACTAATTAGATTTTTCAAAATAATATATTAAAAAAATTTTGAAGAGAATTAAACAATTTTGAAGTCAATACCTTCGTATATTTTCAAAATATTCAAATATAATATCAGTTTTTACGAAGTATTTTTTATAGAATCTTATGTTTTTATTAAAAAAAAAAACTGATGTTGGATTTTCTTTTAATTTTAATAAATGTTTAACACAATATTTTGTGTAAGATCAGATTATTTTAAATGCGATATTTTAAATTTTTTCCAAGATATTCAAGTCGAAAAACAATTATTACCAACTTTGACTTGTGTTTTCTTAGGTTTTTATTTTATGTAAGAAAACCGTTACTTCGATTTTTTTTCAAAATTTGTCCAGATGTCAAAAAACGTTATTCTTTGTTGCACACAATTCTGGAGGTAATATCATTTTTTGTTCGTCATATATTTGGGGTGGCAAATATTTTTTTAAAAGTTTGTTTGATTTAAAAAAAAACATTAATTGATTTTTTTTTTAAATTACTATAATTTGATATCAGTCAATTTATTTAACATAATTTTGTATTTGAATCAACCAAAATGTTTTTAATAGTAAAAAAAACACTGGCTTAATTTTTTAAAAGTCCTTTGTGCATCTTTCGATGTTATAATCTGTAAAATAAAATTTACTTGAAGTCGACATCTCTACTGGTTGATCTTGAGAAATGGACGACGAAATATGGTATCCCGAACGTCAAGAAATGTCAAAATTATCAATTCGACAATTCGGACCGATTACAATAACTTCTTATTTAAAAAATCGAGCTGTTAGTGTACCTATTTTAAAAATTGAGAAAAAAAAACTTCAAAAAGATCTGATTTGAAATTTGACTGTAAAGATTATGTTATAAATATGTACATAAATAACAGAAAGCGTGAATATTGGTATAACAAAAAAACACTCTGCTTTAAACAAAATTCTACTTATGACATCTGGTAAAATATTTGAGAGAGTTTTATCACCATTAAATTTTTTGGACAAAAACCAATAAAAATGTCTTTTGAAAAATAAATTAAGTTGTTCTTTTTAAAGTCTGTCATTTCAAACAAAACGTTGCCGTAATATATGGCAAAATAAAAAAAAATAATTCACCGTTGAAATACTATTGAAAATTGTTAAAAACTATTTTTCCTCTAGAAAATTTAGAAAACGAATCTTACATTTAATTTATTTTAATCATCATTAACTTTTAAAGGGATAACTTATAGACACCTTAAAATACTTTTAAGGACTAAAATTGTCACTGTAATTTTTGTGTCTCTTTCTGAACAATTTTTGTATTGTTAAGTATTCAAAAGCAGAAATCCTAGAATTTTTGCCCGTCTTGGTACTATTTACATTAAATAATCTTAAAAAAATACATAGAAACTTACTCTTCATTGTAGTAAGATTGTAAATAAAACAAATTCAGGTAATACTCATTTAAGAAATGTTATTAATAAATAATGGCATCTGCCTCTATACCTTTTTGAAAATTAAAAAAAAAACTTTTGTTAAGGAAAAAATTTGATTATATTTTTTTTAAATCCATGAACGTAAATTTCATTCAAAGAGAATAATTAACTTTTACCTGTCTACCTGCATATTTTCTAAAAAACTCTCCTATTTAAAAAAAAAAATCATTAAATGTATAGCTTATTATATCAATAGCTTTATAACCTCCCCCCTAACGACCAAAATGTCCTTTCGTATCCTAGAAATCAAAAAGCCTCATTTTGTCCATTCAAACATCTAATTGCCTCGTTTTTAACGTGAAATTTGTATTTTATTTTTCCCTGAACAAAACCAAAAAAAAAATGTCCTTGATTCATAATTTTATTTTTGTGTAGGTATAATATTTTTTTTCTTTAACTTTTGTTTCTTTTATATTATTTCCGAATCATTAAACTTAAGGTTGACTTGAGAAGATTCTCAAGACAAGACAAATGAACCAGAAAATTCGAAAGTAAAATGAAGCAAGAAAAAATATAATAAATAAATAATAATAATAATAATTCTTTGTTGTCCTTTCTGCCATCATTGTAAGGATCTTTTCTATATAAAATAAGTACATATTTTTTTTCTCAAAGTAATTGGTGCGCATCATGAGCTTTAATTTCCATTTTGTAATTTCTTTTCTTCTTCTTAAAACGACAAAAAATAAATATACAAAAATTAAGAACAGAACAAAAACAAAATATTGAAAACAATAAAACACAAAACGACGTCATAAATTCATAATTTGCCGGCAAAACAGCCTCTTTACTCACATTCAAGGACTTTTTAAGGCATTGCCTTTCTCTTCACCCCGCACAATTCTCCTCCATCAAGGATTCAAAAAATATTATATAGCCAATGTATTGATGGCAATTTTCAAAAACACAAAAGACGCGAGCGTTACATGAAAAATATCATACATATAAAAACAACAAAAAAGGCGAAGAAAACAAAATATAATCATAAAAAGGAAAAGGACATGATGTCGCAAGATGACAAAATCGAGTCAAACAAAACAAAAATACTCCGATACACAAAGCTTCAAAAACAAAAGGCACAATATAAAATGAGGTGGCGAGGTGGAGCGACTACGGGCGGAGGCGGCGGTCTTGAGAAACGTAACACGTAAGGAGCTAGGACGAAGAAAAATATAAACGAAACAAATAAAGACTTATTTATGGTTTCCCATAAATTTAATTTTTCCCAATAAAATAAAAGATGGAGGGTACCTGAACGGAACCTGAAGGAACTTGATAGCCAATTTACATTGGGTCGTGTCTTCGAATAAGGACAAAACAAGAGTCGTAAATATTCACAGAAGAACAGAAAAAAAAATAAGAAGAAAACAAAGAGAAACAAACGACCAGCATTTTTCCTTTTTAAAAGTCTTCAGATTAGATGAAGGACTCTAGGAGCTCTCTCTTGCTCCTTCTCCTTGCAGCGACATAACTGCTTGTGTCGTTTGAAGTTGTTGTTTATTTTTGTCCTTCCTGTTGTCTTTCTTTTTTTTTGCAACTTTCATTTGCTATTTAGCTTTTCTTGAGGCATTTACCTGTATTTTTTTTTGCAACAGAAAAGCGACCTCAACAAGCTTCGTTTTCCTTATACCTTAAGGACCTTTTACCGAGGAGTGGTTATTTTTTTTTTTCTTATATTTTTATTCATATTCTTATTCCTTACCTCCGTTTCTTTAGTCATCTTTCAACACTCTTTATTGTATTTCGAAAAAGAACCAACCAAAGGCGATTTGATTAGAAGGATGGAGGCAATTTGTTTTCCTAAATTTGAAAAGATTTTACTTTTTGAATTGCCATTCCGACACTCCGTGGTGCGACGACGACGCACGGTGGGCGCCCGCCACCACCAACGCTCCCAGATGTGTTATTTGTTCTGGTGTAGAGGGTATGTTTAATCAAATGAATGCTGATTTTGAATAATCGATTTTGATTAATCAAGAAATCATTTTGCTTCTTTTAAGAAAAGGTATGGTTGTCATATAGCTAGCTGAGTGTACCTATCCTATATAGGTATCGATATTACGAATTTTAATTTTATGAAATTGAAATTTCAAAGTAAAAATAATTGGTTTCTCGAAACAGGGGAATATAGAATTTGATTTAAAAATTCTGTTGCAATTAGGAAAGATTTGAATTTTTTCTTTGAAAATTCTGATATTTATTTATTTATAATTTAAAAAAAAAAAAAAACTTTTTCATTTTATCTATTTTCGTCTTTGACTCGTTTGAATGATTGTCAGGTTTGATTTTATTGAGCTTCAAAGATGTGATAGTTGAATTGAGTTTTTGTAAGTCGAATAAAACGATTGGTGAAAAAACCTTTTTGAGTAAAAATAAGCTTATCTCAGACAAAAATATTGATTTTTATGCATTTTGATAAAACCTACTATGTCTTTATTTTAAGTTCCGAAAAAATTCTCCATTTTCTAGTAGACGTTTTAACTAAATATATTATAATTCACATCTTGTTTAAAAAAAAAGAATTTTGAAACACAGAAAGATGAGTTTTATATTTCGTTATTTTTCAGATTTTTAAAACACCTATCCGGCAATGATCTACACATTTTTAAGGTAAGCATTAAGTTATTCAAAATATATAACTTGATATTATTTATTCAAAAACATCTTGATTTATTTATAATACCTTTAGCTAAAAATTTAAAGTTTAAAATCTTATTAAGAATAAACATTGAATTTATAATGAGAAAATTAATAAAAGTTAAACAATTATTTTTGATTCCGCTATTATACTCGCCACGAGAAATTGAAGTTAAGAAGTATACGAGTATTTATTATTTTTATTTTTATAATAATATTCATTGGAGTAGTTTTCATATAAAATATTGTTTGTTTAAATTATTTCACATAAAACTACATAATCAAAATCAAAAAAAGGCTGAGATACAACCCACTCTAATAACTTCCCATCCGTACCTGTTTGTCGATTTTTCTTAAAACTTAACAAAATATTAATGGCAATATTTTGTGTGCGATTATAAAATTGAAGTCAATACCTTTCTTTGCTCTCATAATACTCAAGTCAAAACCCATTTCTTATTCGTTGTTTTTTACTAATTTTGTAGGTTTTCGTTTTTTGTAAAAAAAGTTCAATTTTTTTTAAACATTAACTTAAAGTTAGCACAAATATTTTCCATGTCATAAAATAAACTTGATCAATATCTGTTTTTGTTCCCTAGAATGTTAAGTCGAAAAACAATTATTTAAATTTGAGTACCATTGTGGTGGATTTTTTTTAAATTTCCTTATGTTAATAACAGTGTATTGCATAGAATGAAATAATTTGGAAGTCAATTAGTTCATTTATTCTCGAGATATTTGAATGGAACATCAGTTTTTTTCCAATTTTGTGTAGGTTCAAAAAACTGACAGTTGAATTTTTTTTTTTTAATTTTACTAAATTTAAAAAACAATATTCTTCATTAAATAAAAGAAATTTAAGATACCGAGTCTAACATTAATTTTGACCAACTTTTAGTAGTTTTTTTAGGTTTTTTCGTAAGGTTGTACCAGATTTCAAAAACATAATTCTTCGTTGCATAAATTACTATGGAGTAATATGAGTTTTTATTCGTAAAATATTAAAGGTGAAAAATATTTTTTTGATTTATAAAAAAAACATTAATTGTCTTTTGTTTTCAAAATTATACTAATTAAGATTCTAGGTTCCTTGAAACGTCAAAATTTTCAAATCGACAAATCAGATCACAAAACTTCTTATGAGAATTCAAAAAGTAATATTAAATTTAAGGAAAATATAAATTGATTTTCATAATACTAAATTTAAACAAAAGATATACGCTCTGTACATTTTTGCAAATGTCATTAAAAATTAATAGAATCTTCTATCTCCTATCAAAAGATATAGGTTGATGGTTAACGAGAAATTGGAACATACAAAACTTTTAGTAAGGCTTTGTTGATTAATTCATGAAAGTTAGTTTGGTAGTCTTGAGAATCTCATTTTTTTCAATCAGTTGTATAGCTTTTGAGAAGCTAGAATAAGGTTTTAAGAAAATTTCTTCAGTAATTTGAATTAGGCAAAAGAAGAGACAGGCAGATAAGCATGATATATTTTCCGGTCTGAAATAATAGAAATAATTTTCAACCTTCATTCCTGAATATTTCTGCTAGATGACTCTGGTATGATACCCACACCCTGCTAACATTAATAATTTACCATTGGTGACCTTTAACACATTTATTTTATTTGCAATATTTTTGTTTATTTTACCAAAAGTCAACAACAAACATTTTGTGGATAAATGGTGTTAGAGATAAATTCATCAATGATAATATTCGACACTCGATGAACTACTCTTCAGCCGATTGATTTGCTTATTTCCGTAACACATTTCCATTCCCAGCCCAATGTAGTAAACATAAAAGTTGTTGCAAGAGACTTCAACACAAATTCCTTTGGCTATTGAATTATATTTTATTTACAATTTTAGACAACACAACTTCGATGGTACTTTTCTATAAAAGAAAACTCTATTTCGTCGAAAAATCATTTCCGGTATCAAAGTTAATTCTTAGTTTCACTACTTTTTGGTCACTATTTTCAGCTACTTTGGTAAACTCGTCAAAATAAAAAAAAATAACCTATGTCCTATTTTTACCATTATTTACTTCTTAATTTTAAAATCGGTTCATTTATATTTGTATTAGTTATCGACAACTTTTCAAAACACATTGTTTTTGCAATTGAAAATTTATCTTTGCTGACGAACTTTTCAAAATTCTAAATATAATATGTAAAGTTCACTGTTTGATGAAAAAAGGAAAATTAAAAAAATACTCTGCAAAATAACACAACTTTTCACTTTTTGCACTTTGCAAATTTGAGTTTCGTGAAACGTATTTTGCAAAGTTAAAGTGCAAAGTTGCAAAATTTAAAGTAAAATAGGGCCTATACGTTTAAATCGTTTGAATACAATTATTCTGGTGGTAATATCATTTTGTTTTCTTAAAATATTCGTGTTAAAAAATATTTCTTTTTATTTATACAAAATAAACTCAAAGTACATTTTTTTCTACGTATTATAGCGTACTACAGAATTGATGTGAATATATACAAAACTAAACCTATAATTTTTACAAAAATCAAAAAAAAATCTGAACAACAACATTTTTTACAGATCAAATATTTTATGAAAACAAATGTGTCAACGTAAGAATAATTGTATGCTTCTAAGATAGACGTTCTTGACATAAGTAATTTCTAAGTTAAAAAATTGTGACGACAGGTTTTTAAAATTTAATTCAGCTCTATCTGTTTAGTGGCATTAATATGGGGTATTTTATGTGCATTCTAAGATTTTTTTTTATTTTAATGTCCATTTAACTTAAATGTAGTACCCGTAGCGTGATGGTTAGTGCGTTGGACTGTCATGCAAGGGGTCTTGGGTTCAATCCCTGCCTGTGCCACCTAACTTTTTTCACGGGTACTGCCTCTTGCGAGGAATTGACAAATCCTCCAAGAGTAATTCTTGTCATGAAAAGTACTTTCTCAAATTAGCCGTTCGGATTCGGCATATAAACTGTAGGTCCCTTCCATCTCTGACAACATTACTCGCACACAGGGATGGTTGAGAGTTGTAAGTCACTAGGCCCTGGTCCTTCATGGACTGTTGCGCCACCTAATTTATTTATTTATATTAAACTTAAATGTTTCTAAATGAAAAATTAATTCACTTAAATATTATTTTCGGCTTTCATTATTTATTTTAACACAACTATATGGCAAGTACAGCATTCTCAAAAATGTTCCAACTCGAGATTTTAATCAAACATTACGATGGTAGATAAGTCGAAAAAAGTGGGTTGGTTGATTTCGTCCGTATGTCATTAGCATGTATGTATATACATATATCCTCGCTCCTATTGCCTTAGCCATTGAGTCGATTTTCTTCATACTTGGAAATTAAGGTTTTAAGTGAATTCGGGTTAGGTGTTTTTTAAAACCACAAATTACAGTTGTCCTCATTCAAATTTTGTGGACAAAAAAAATAAGAATTTTCTCATTTTTTGTTTGTTTGAAATTTTGTCCGTAACATATTTTCCTAAGAAAGCTTCTTTCAGGACAAAAATTATGTTTTTGTATTGCTCCAAAAGGTTACCCCCCAAAGAACTGTTATTTAATTACTAAATTTTCTCAGGAACTAATGAACCGGTTTAAACATTTTCGTTTTTCTGAACAAACTTTTATATTGTCAAAATAATATTTTCTGATCAAAAATATCTAATTTTTGTGGATTTTTATAACAATTAATATTTTTTTTTAATTCCTTCCCTCAAAAACGGTTTAATATTTTTAACGAAATTCAAACGAAAAAGCGAAATGATATCATACAAAAAATGTTTCTAAACATAAAACATAAGAAATTATTAAAAAACAAACACTTTTTCTAAAAAAAAAAACTTTAAATAATTAAGGTTTTTGAAAAATTTCAATATTTTTTTGATGTAAACATAATTAACAGGTATATTTTAAAATTTTATAACAAAGGCTCTTTTTTAAAACAGACCCTTTGGACACAGAAAGAAGTTAATTCTTGTTTCGAAAAAAAAGAGGCTGGGATGCGACCCACACTAATAACTTCCCATCCCGTCTTTCGATTTGTCTTGCTAAAAAGTTTGTAGGTTTTCGTGTTTTCTTAAAAAAATTTGTCAGTTGAATTATTCTTCAAAATTAAAAAATTACCAACAATATTTTGTATACAATGAAATAGTTTGGTTTAAAATCTATTTTTGTTAACGAGATTTTTAGTCGAAAACCAATTTTTACCAATTTTAGAAGCATTTCATAAAAGTTTTTATTTCTTATATAAACGTATACAAATTGGATAAATGAAATAATTTAAAGTCAATAACTTCTATTGTTTACGAGATACCGATAGTTTAAAGCCATAATCTTAAATTTTTGAGTCGAAAATCAATTTTTTTTTTCAACTTTTATTAATTTTGTTTTAGCTTTTTTTATTTTTTGTAAAAAGCTGTGAATTCGTTTTTTTTTTTAAATTTTACCGAATGTTGAAATAGTATTTCTTATAAGACAAAGTTAGTTGAAGCCATAATTTCAAATTCTTGAAAAGATATTTGAGTTGAAAATCAATTTTGACCAACTTTGAGTACCTAATGGTTTTTTAGGTTTTTATTTTTTTATAAAAAAACTGTCAATTCGATTTTTCACAAAGTTTTACTAGATGTTAAAAACGTTGTTCTTCTTACACAAAATTATTTTGGAGATAAAATAATTTTTTGTTCGCTAAATTTTCGAGGTAAGAAATATTTTTTTTCAGTTTTTTTGATTTATAAAAAACCGTTAATTTGGTATGACGTTACAATATAATATGTATAATACAAAATTCAATTCAAGTCTCTAGCGTTATTGGTTCGTGAGATATTTTAGGTTAATCAAAATTGTCACTTTTTTTTAAATTGCTATGGTAAAAAAACCACCCACTCAATTTTTTTGAGAGTCTTTTCTGCATCTTTCTGCATTATTATCTGTATACAAAAATTTATTTGAAGTCGATATGTCTAATGGTTCTTGAGCTATGGACGGCGACGGACGTTGCAAACGTACGGAGGTACGGACGTACAGACGTACGAACATAGGAACACACGCACGCACAGACATCTTTCTAAAAATCTCTAATTTTGACTCTAGGGACCTTGAAACGTCTAGAAATTTCAAAATTTTTAATTTGACAAATTGGACCGATTACAATAACTTCCTATGGGAAGTAAATAATGAACTGTTTATCTGTAAGTTAATCAAACAACATTCCACTTATCACTAAAAATAATACAGATTTATTTTTAACCAAGTGTTAACCAAATTTTCCGTCAACTTGTGTAGCTGATTTATTTGGCAAAAATAAGCTCTTCCTTTCTCAAACTGATATTGTTAAAAAAAAAGTTAAAAAAAACGAGGTTCACAAATGTAACAAGATTTTCTTAAAAGCATATATAACAAATTTTACATTTTTTCGAAATAAATACTTTTTACCTAGAACACAATTTTGCATGCAGAATAGGTAAAGTTTTCAAATAATTTCGTTAAATTGTTAAAAAATAAAAATAAATTGTGAACAAAATTTCAAAAATCAATTGTAGAACATTCTTTTTTTTTCTCATGTCTAAATTGCATTAAATTAATTAATCTTAGAGAGATATGAACATAACTCCTATATAGGGTATTATATTTGAAACAATTGCTTTATGAAATAGAATTGAATTGACAAAAAAAAACTCAAAAACTATTAACACACAAAAATCCAAGCATAAATGTTCTCCTATTTCAATTTTAATCTATGCACACTCAACATGCATAATATTTCTATTCCATCAGAAGAGAAAGTGCATGTGTAGGTTTGTATGCATGTATGACGTATGTACCTCTAATTGTTGTATCGAATTTCTCGCCACTGACCTAATTGCCTTTAATTAATTTCAATGAATCAATATCACAATGTTTTGGCTAACAAAGAAGCTAAAATATATAAAAATAAATTGGGGAAAACTGAACTCTGTCATTAAGATCAAAGCTGTCATCGATCTTTTATTTTTTAATTGAATAAACTATTACAAATTGCTCAATTTGGCATCCTTTTTATCTTCTTTTTAAAATAAAATCTCAGAATTCGAGAAGAAAATAAAAAATACAAAAATATTACAGATATTTATATTTTCTGATTCACATAATTAACTTACCCTTCGATGGTATCTCTGGTAGAGCAGCAGCACTTATTAGAAATATAATCCAACCAGATGCCCAAAGAACATCCATTTTACCGCACATTTGTTTTAAATATTAAAATTAAAATAATTGATTCACAAAATTAAAAAAAAAGAAAACACTAAAATCACATCAATTTCTGATAGACTATCAACATTTTCTTATAGTCAAAAGTATACAATCTCTCTCACTCTTTCTCTCGCTCTCTTTAATTTTCTTTCTCTCACTCTGGGACAACGTCAGAAAATGTGCAATATGTAAATATAAATTTAGAATATGAATCGTAAACAATTCTATTTTGTATGTAATTAAAAAATCAGTGTGACACAGAGTGAAAGTTTTATGAATTCCTTTGCTTCTCACTTTAATCGTGTACCTCCCCCACACTAAATTCCGCCTGTTTAATATTTCACACTTAATTCAATTTTTGTCCCGGAACAACACACCAGAGTGCCAGCACATTGCAATTCAATTTATTTTCCAACTTGTTTCCTGTTTTACGGACACATATTTATACACCCCCCCTTTAGCTGGCTCAAACCCCTATACACCGACAACAAAAAAAAAGCGAACAGAAAATGCCTTCGTTTCCGCCGCACGCTAATAGCACTCAAAACACTGAAAACCGTACACAAACATTTCACAAGGACGAACCAGGATGACGACCGGTTGAACGGTGGTAGCAGCAGACGACGCTAACGCTAACGCCAACGCCGGCGACCATTAACGACGACGACGACGACGATGTAGACGACAACGAGGACGACAACGAAAACGAAAAGGACGACGATGAGGATGACGATAGTATTTGTCGTCGTATCGTAATCCTTGCGTAGTTTTGCTTTTCTTGTTTCGTTGTTTTCTTTTGCCTTTGTTTTGCTTTTGTATTTTACAAATTCAAATGTCGTGACGATGAGAAATCCTTTTAAAATATTTACAATGGCAAATTATCCGCTAAATTGAGATCCACTCAAGTGGGCACATTTTGTGAAAAGTGCAACAGTGACAGGAAATGAATGACCAAGGATTAAAAATCAGAAGGTTGTTAAAACACCAACAAGAAGGGAAGGTTCACAAATAGAGTACAAAAATCATAACTTGAATGAAAATTGAAAAATTATTTAAAACTTGCTCGACTGACACACAAGGGGCAGACACACATAAAAGGCAACAACAAAAAAACGATTATTCGCAATCACACTGAATATTTAATTATATCCTGCTGCCGAGGGAACCCACCAAAGGAACCCGCAAGGATTACTTTTTTATTTGTATTTAATGAAAACAGAAAAAAACACGAGGATGTGACAGCGCAACTCCGTACAATGCTAAACCATACGAAACACTGAATTGTTCGTCGGTAGAAAATTAGGTTTTCCTCGACATTTCGGAAAATCACGAACCCCGTTGTGATATGAGTGCGCGGAGGGGGCAGAGGGCATAACAGAAACATGGTGCAGTAGAGGGCTTAAGGCAAGTAAAGCAGAGGCAGACAGCACAGTACAGCATAGAAAAGCCAGCCAGTGGTGGTGTTGTTGAAAATGTACTCTCTATTTTGATTGTTAACTGGAATTTTCACCAATGCCAACTGGAAGAAGAGAAAGTTATCATCACCAGAGGCGACGAAGAATTCTTGGAAGTTATGGGAGATAAAAAATTTCTGGAAATTCTTCTCTTCACAGAATTTTCGAAGAGTTTTCCAACAGAAAAAATATGCATAAACCAGAATGCATTTTATTTCGATTAAAAAAGAGAATTTTTAATAATTGTAAGCTGCTTCTTTTCAGTTTGCGCAGGTCTGAAACGTTTTTTTTGATAAGTCTGTCAGAACACACCACACAGCTTGATAAAGGGGGGAGGTTTCGTATGAAAGAGAAATATCATAGTTTCAGTATCAGTTTCATTATCATCAGAGGAAAAGTGAAAAACAAAATGCTCTTTGAGTCCAGTACTAAGTAGGTCACTGTGGCGTATACTTGTTATTTTGATACTCGTTTTTTTTTTTTTTTTTGATTTATTTGACATATGTATCTACTGATGATAAATTTTAAATTAATGGGGTCCTTTGAATGTACATTTTAAGGTTTTTCCAAAATAAGATTGTGTGCACTCTGTGCCTTGTTATACCAGGAAATGTACATAGTTTATACTGACAGTGCAGTGTACCAATGATAGGGGTTCAATTTGTGGTTGTTTTTTCTTTTTTTTTTAATAATTGCCATTTACGAAATATTTAAAAGAAACTTACACTACTATTCCCCACATTCCCCACCGCCTGTAGCTTCTCTGGATTTTGTGCTTCCAAAATTTCCAATTTGTCATGACTGACATTAGACTGAATTTGATGGAAAGTATGAATTTTGTTATTTTCCAATTTGGTTTTTGGCTTTTTCACCTACAATTTCACAAATCTACACAAAAATAATTGTGATGGAGTCTAATAGCATGCTGTCTGTGGCAAACTTTCTTTACCCTCTATACCTCAAGAACTAAAAAAACTTAAAATTTTAAGTAGAATCTGATAAGTTTATGAATAAAAAATTGTACCTGTTTTTATAAATTTTTAAATTATTTATTATTTATGAATTATTTAAGAAAAAGGGGAGTGTAGATAATAGGCAACAATGAGATACAATACGAAAGACAATTGCGGCAGTATCAGGAACGATATTTTGGATAAAAACGAAAATAATTTAGGAGAGTTGAAAGTTCCTAAAACAATTTTTATTTTTGGTATAGCATAACGCTACTCTGCACTTTTCTCGCACGGTATGAATGAATCCAGCACATTAAAGCAGGATGCATCGTATTTTTTTCGGCCAATTAAGGCCAGTGACTGACTTGATCCTGGCGGAATGCTTGTAGTGGTACGTGTTGGGATAGTGATTGTGGTGTTGTTAAACTGGTTTTTAAGCATAATTTTAACAACTTTCAAGAAAAATCTGCAGATACCATGACGGAATTTTATAAATTTTATAGTGCAGCCATAAGCCAGCCATGAGTTAGCCATCGTAAGAACCAAGTAGTGATAGAAAAGCCATCGTTTGCTTCAGAGTCGTATTTTGTAAATACCCATGTTGTTAATGCACCTTGAGTCCTTTTTATCATATTATGAATATTTTAAGAGTTTAAGTTATTTGAACTATGTAAATATCGATAACAATACGAAGTGGATATAGTTTGTTGTTGTTTTACTTGATCTCGTTTAAAAGAGTTTTTTATTGGACTAGAGCAACGTGAGTTGAAGCAAATTTTATTTATGTCTTATATCGATTCGTCTTGTTTTGATTGCACGAGATGAGACTATGACCCGACCAAGACATTACTTTGGTTTGTTCTTTTAAGTCTCGATGAACTTAAATACATATAAAAAAAGAGGCTGGGATGCGACCCACACTGATAACTTTCCATCCCGTCTGTCGATTTGTCTTGCTTAAAAGTTTGTAGGTTTTCGTGTTTTGTTAATAAATTTGTCAGTTGAATTATTCTTAAAAAGTTAAAAAATTACCAACAATATTTTGCAGTTTGATTTCAAAATCTATTTTTGTAAACGAGATTTTTAGTCGAAACCCAATTTTTACCAATTTTCGTAGCAAGTTTTTATTTCTTATATGTATAAACATATAGAAAAAAATTGGATAAATAAAAATAATCTGAAGTTAATCTCTTTTTTATTCACGAGATATCGAGAACCGAACATCAATTTTTACCAATTTTGCGTAGATTTTAATTTTTTATGAAGAAACTGACTGTTAGATTTTAATACAAAATTTACGGAATATCGAAAACAATATTTTCTGTGAGAAAATATTAGATTGAAGCCAATATTTTTAATTTTTGAAAAGATATTTGAGTCGAAAGTAAATTTTTACTAAGTACTGTTGTATTGTGTTTTTTATGTTTTTATTTTTGGTAAGAAAACTGTCAATTCGATTTTTCTCAAAATTGTATCGAATGTTGAAAACAGTATTTCAGTATTTCTTATAAGAAAAAATTAGTTTGAAGCCATAATCTCAAATTTTTGAAAAAATATTCGAGTCGAAAATCAATTTTTACCAACTTTTAGTAATGTTTTTTTTTTAGGTTTTTATTTTTTGTAAGAAAACTGTCAATTCGATTTTTCTCAAAATTTTATTGAATGCCGAAAACAAAATTTTTTATAAGATAAAGTTAGATTGCAGCCAATATCTAAAAGTTTTGAAAAGATATTTAAATAAAAAATCAATTTTTACCAAGTTTTGTTAATTTTTTTTTAGGTTTTAATTGTTTGTAAAAATAACTGCCAATTCGATTTTTCTCAAAATTTTACTAAATTTCAAAAACGTTAGTCTTCGTTGCCCAAAATTGTTTTGGAGATAAAATCATTTTTTGTTTCTAGAATCTTCGAGGTGACAAAATATATTTTTTTTTCAGTTTTCTTGATTCATAAAAAAAACGTTAATTGGAATTTTTTCCAAAAATATATTTGTTTGGTATCGCGTTACAATATATAATATAAAATTTAATTCAAGTCTCTAGCGCTATTGGCTCGTGAGATATTTAGGATTAACCAACATTTGTACCTTTTCTTTAAATTGCTATGGTAAAAAAAACCACCCACTCAATTTTGTTGAGAGTCCTTTCTGCACCTTTCTGCATTATTATCTGTATAACAAAATTTATTTGAAGTCGATATCTCTACTGGTTCTTGAGCTATGGACGACGAAAAAAAACGTAGCGAACGCACGGACGTACGGACGTACATACATACGTACATATGTACGTACACACGCACGCATAGACATCTCTCCAAAAATCTTTTACTTCTACTCTAGGGATCTTGAAACATCAAGAAAAGTCAAAATTTTCCATTCGACAAATCGGACCGATTACAATAATTTCCTATGGAAAGTTAAAAAAAGAAATTTTACATTCAAAAGTTGATGTAGAAAGAGTATTTTAAAAGCTTTTTCGGGGAGAGTACGATAACTTTGGCGACAAAGTTTAATGACGGATTTGTATAGAACAGCTAAAAACAAGCATTTTTTACTATGGGAGGGGGGGTCTACCTCCCCCCGTTTAGGCGGTAGGGTAGTATTATACCTTTTTTTAAAGCCAATATTTTTGTTTATTAGCTTGTTTTTAAATCAAGTCAAAACTATGCATAGTTTTTGAAAAAAATTGTTTTAAACTAAAAGTTTATGCAAAAAAAATTAAAAAAAATGTTTAAAGTGTAGTTTTTCAAAACTTTCAAATTATTTACTGTTTTTTTTTTTTAAATTCATTGCTCTTATTTGTTTTTGATGAAAAACTGAAAACTAGATGACTTTATGTCTTCTAGTTCTTGAGAAAATTGAAAATTACCAAAATAAATATTTTAATTAAATTACTTTTTCCTACGTATTAACGTAGTCTTATTTTGATAGTAATAATCGAATATGGATTAAGATATACCTAGGGTAAATTAATTTGTCTTAAATCCAGCTTATTTTAATGCAAAAGAAACTTTGCATGCACCCCATCTTGCACCCACCGAACCGTGCCCCCTCCCCCCCTTGCACGCACTCCAACTTGCACCCACCCCAAATCCTATAGTGTTCCCAAGCAGTGGGGTTGCAGGGGGGCAGCATGCCCCCCCTTACAGGTCCCACTGTTGCATACACCCAAATTCGCACACACCTTACTGTTGCATACACCCAAACTCGCACCTACCATTGTTACTATCAAAATAAGACCACTCAAGCAAAAAAAAAGAAGAATTAAATTAAAATAGTAGTTGTGGTTATTTTCAATTTTCTCAAAAACTAAAAGACATAAAATCATCTAGTTTTCAGTTTTTGATCAATAACAAATAAGAGCAATAAATTCTGAAATAAAAACAATGGTAGATAATCTTGAAGTATTGAAAAATTACACTTTAAACCTTTTTTTTAACTTTTTTTACTCAAATTTTGAGTTTAAAATTAAATTTTTCAAAAACTACGCATAGTTTTGACTTGAATAAAAAACTGGCTAATAAAACAGAATGTTAGCTTTAAAAAAATGTATAAAACTTAATTGTAAGTATCACCGTTATTTTTTAATTATTTTTTTCCATTTTAAATAATAATTTTTTTAAATTGCCCCTACCGCCTGAACGGGGTGAGATAGACCCCCCCGTCCTATAGTAAAAAATGCTTGTATTAAGCCCCTCTACCCAAAACCGTTATTATATCTTGTCGCCAAAGTTATCGTACTCGTGCCGCTTTTTCAATTCAAAAATGGGAATTTCTAAAAGTGAAATATAATTCAACCAAAAATAACCAAATTTGAAAAAATTACCACTGCATAACAAAATTCAAAAACCATACAATTTGAATTTGAAAAATAACAGAGGTTAAGAAAAAACTCATATTATAAGAAAACCGAAGCTAAACAAAAATTCAAGGTTATAAAATAACCATACTTATAAAATAACCCAGGTTCTTAAGTAAATATGAACCGATGATGCTTGCGCCATATGAGTCGCGGTGTTCCTTTACTGCAACATCCCTCGGGATTGGATTCGATGATCTTCCAGGACGAAGCGTTGATGTCCTTTCACTCAAGATCTAAGTCGTTCACCGGAAAAATTTGTCTCTCGTAGCGTTCTAAGATGTCCTTATCTTGCCTTAACAAAATCAAAGCCTCAGCACCAGAAAAGAACCGGGATGATGAGTGTCTTATAGGGGGTGACTTTAGTTGCTCAAGCTACTCAAATACTTTCTAAATCCAAAGAAACAGAGATTTGCAAGATTTATTGTCCGTTTGATTTCAGCGCTGGTGTCTTTGTCTAAAATTATAGCCGTGTCTAGGTATAGGATCTCAAGTAGATTGATATTTAAAAATGTGTTTCCATCCAAAAGAAGGCTTCATAAAGGTTAGTATTTGTTTAATTTCGTTTCTTTTGAGCTCAGGATAGGGTTTTAATGAATACAAACTCAAATCACTATGCAAAAATTCGTCAATTTGTAGTCTCTGAGAGATCTAGATCATACGATGCACGTAGAAACAAGACTTTATTGCATTTTTACACAATGTTTAGAACTCCAAAAAAATATATATGATAATATAACAATGTAGATGATTTGATACTTATATTATCAAGCAAAAGTCTTTTTTTGTTTGTTTGTTTGAACGTGCTAATATTAGAAACTACTGGTTCGATTTGAAAAATTCTTCAGTATTAGATAGCCCATTTATTGGGGAAGTTTATAGGTTCTATAACTTCACGCTAAATCTAATACGAGAGGAGCAATAATAAAGAATTTTTTAAAATCGGGGATTTTTCCCTTTTGAGAGATTCCACTGCGTGCGGTGTGTAAACGGTTAAAGTTTTGCTAAAATAATGTAAATTATAATAATGTCTGTTTTTTTAAAGTTGGCTCACTATAACCTTTTTTATTCTAACCAAATTTGTTCAAAAAATAAATCCTGCGAGTAATAGGGCCGGTATCAGGTAGTTTCAAACAAAGTTGTGAAAAAATTTATTTTTTAAACCTGCTTTACCTTTTCATTACACAAAATACAATTTTTTGTCTGAAGAAAACATGTTAAAAGTAACAAAGGCCCTTTATTTGACATAGGCCTTAAAGTGTTAGATTCACCAATAGGCTGAAAACGCCGTTATCAAGAAGAATTTCTCAATTTTTAAAGTTTATATAAAATCTTTACCCCAAAAATTAACCTTAAAGAATCTTTAAATCTTCCTGCACCTTCAATATATGAAAATTGTTATGCAAGTCACAGGCAATCACTTTTCCCAGTGGAAGTTTAACTCATTCACGTCTGTACACAGCACACAGAAAATCACATAGAACATATAAACTATATTTTATATATACCAAGATATGTTTTATAACAAAACCTAAATATTCAATGGCAGCCATCTCTATCATCAGCATCCGGTACATAATATTTTCTCAAAGATACAAAAAGCGTATGTTTTGTTTGTGTAAAATAAGTGTGTGTTTCATGCTTGAGGCAGTTTTCCCATTTATACCAGTAGATACGGATACGGAAACAAAATTGAGCCATTTTTCTGGTGTCTTTACGTGTGATGTTTCAATTCATGATTTTAAAAATGGAAATTCAAGAAAATACACAACGACGACGACGGAAAGAGGGTACAGTGCTGTAAAGAGAAGGAAGAAAAAGAAGGTGTACGAAAGTTATATAGAAGAAAATTGCCCTCGACACAGAACTCGATTCCCCAGACATTTAACAGACACAATTTTCCTAGAGGAAATCGTGTGAAAAGGAATTTAATATTATGTCGCAGATTTTAAAGGCTGGATTCTTGTTTAAAGTACGATTTAAAAAGAGAGAGGGTATACCTATTCTGATTAGTAAGTTCAAGTTGCTAAAATTTTTACATGTTGTTGTTGTACTTAATCTTCAAAAGTTAAAAGTTTCTTTAAAGGCTATACCAAAAGATACTTTAAAAGAAGTTTTTTCTTTCATTTAATAAATTTGTATAAGACTAGGTAATTATACTTTCGAATATAAATGGTGGGCCAAAATTAATGTTTGTCCATGTGTTTTAAGGCTCTCTAAAACCTTTCGGTACGAGAGTGGGGCAGAACAAAGAATATTTATATGTAAACGTACCACTCCCGTCCCGAAAGAATTAAAAGAGCAAACATTTGTATTAATTATTGAACACAACTTCATTCAAGTGGCTGCCTCGGCGGGCTCTCCAATTTTCCAATGCCTTTTTGATGGTTTCAGGACATGGCTCACGGATTGCTTAAATCGTTTTGGATTACGGGCATAACATTAGTCTTTCATATTTTTAGAAAAAAAGCGAGATGGGGACACATAACATGATTTGTGGAATTTGGTGCACTAATTATAGATTATAAAATGGGCTGTTTAGAACAGAAGACTTTCCTGCAGAAACCAAGGGTCGTAAAAATCCATGTCTTCGATTTCAGTAAGAAACTAGTCGGTTAACATGGTTTTGCAACTGTCATCTTTGACCGAAACCTCGAAGCCAAATGGTACAATAATGCCACCACAATCCGAACTAAATGTTCATTATCTGCGGATGTACTCTCCCCACATGTGGAAATTTTATTTGTTAATGTAGCCGCCTCGAAATGGAAATGTGCCTAGAAAAGATGATTTTCGCCCCTAATCTTTGACCTATTTAAGCTACTCTAAGCCCCCAAACTGAAAAACGGTAAAATATCGGATTTTGGTGCTTAAATTAGCAAGACAAAATTCTTGATCTTTGTAAAAAATTCATCAACTTACTCGGGACGCTTCTTCGCAACATCAAGTTTCATTATAGACCAAATATTCTCAATTGAATTGAGATCCGGATTGTAGGGAGGCCAACTTAGTACATTCTTCGAAGTACTTTTTAACCTTAGAAATAAGAAAAAAATCTAAATATTAATTTTAGTCATAAAAGTTTTAGCTTTTTTTAAAGCTTAATATTAGTCGGTAATGGTAAAAATAAAAAAGTTCATATTAACAATTTTGGCTCTATGACTAGGAGCATTGTCCTGTTGAAAAATTAAACTGCAAGTGTCCCCAAAAGGTTCTAGCACCGTGGGCTTCAATACGTTTTCCAGGACTCGAAGGTAAACTTTAGCATTGACTTTGGATTCTAGAAAGCTCAATCTACCTTTTTCGTCTCCAGAGAAGCATCCCCACACCATCACACCTTTGGGGGGCATCCGCAAAATGCTTTCAGAGCTTAGTCTTTCTTTCGGTTCTCTTCGTGCTCCAACATGGATCTTGAATTTTGATTCGTCCGAAAAGATGATAGTGTTCCACATGTCTTGAGTCCAATTGAGGTGCTCCCTAAATTCATGGAGCCTAGAGCAATCGTTTTTCTTTGACACTTTTTGGAAAATTCGGCTTTAGTACCGGCTTGAGTGCTCTAAGTACAGCTTGACGAAATTACTTTGCCTGTTGCTTGACACAGATTGTTTTTAAGGTCCACCGAAGTCCTGAACCGATGCCAACGACTGTGCAACGCCAAAAACGATCTTCCACTGGGGTCGTCTTTTTGGTCTCCTTGAGCCTTTTTACCTGCTACAAAATTTCCGATTTTGAGTTTTTTGCATATTTGGAGTTAGGGCATTGTCTCCGATTTTTCTACATTCATTTCTTAACCTTAGATCTTCAAATAAGCCAGAAAAACACAATTTCTAGAAGGCCTAACTACAAATCATGTGCATCAAAATTTATAAAAAGCCGTAACTACCACATAGGGCCGTTTATAATACACCGCATAGAGAAAGCATATTCATGTTCTTTTTTAAAAAGCCCTATGGGCAGTTAGGGATTTTTATAAATTTTGATGCAAGAATTTTTGTAGTTAGGGCTTTTTTTCAAGATGCAATTTTGTATGTAAAAGGTTTTAACCTCGTAACGTGTCGAACTTAGAATTTGATTTTGTTGGAAAGTGCGTTATTGGCCTTCAGTTGAATGAAATTTTTGATACGTAAAGGTCGTAACCTCGTTTCGTGCTTGGTTCTGTTTAACTCTTTAACGAACGTAAATTGTTGTACATAGGGCCTTGTTTTTTTTCGTCCAAAGCTAGAAAGCCCTATCTACCTTGTTTTCCAAATGCATACAAATTTTGAGTTTAAAACTATGTATTCCAAAAAATAAAGCAATAAAAAAGCTTTACAAAAAATATTTTTTGGTATTTTTCACTTTTTACCTTCATTATCTCGAAATAGTGGTCGCACGATATTTTTTCAAATTCCATGCCACAGTTTGTTGAACAATATTTAGTCTCTTAGAAATTTCACGTGTTGTCAAATTGAGACGTGGAAGACACAGAATATTGGCTTTATGTTCCGAACTGATTATTCCCATTTTTTGTATTCAAAGAAGCCAAGTTAAGAAAAAAATTTTAATTAAAATTTAATAAAAATCTATGGGTTTGTTTCTGAGAAAATTTGATTTTTCGTTTTTCGACCAAATTTTTTTTCGATTTTTGAATTTGTTTAAAACTTTGAATTCCAGGTTTGGGCTGAAAGTTCGAGAACAGATAGACATATTAAATCGTAAGATCCACTTTTTTTTACTTCTGTACCATCTTTATGTCATATTTTAATAAAATCTCGAGTTTGAAATGTTACCATACCATAGAATACCGCAATAAAAGCCGTGAATGTTCCATAGTGTCTTATCAATTGTATTTTAGAGGTAATTTGTTGAAATGTATGTACATACGTTAAAAAGAGTTTCACTCCTGAAAATGAAATTGTAACTAACAGAGGTTTAAATTAAACTAACTTGATTACCATAGCGATTTCAGTCATGAATGTTATCAATTAAATTGTAAAGAAAATGTCTTGAAATCTATGTCAAAGAAAGGGTTTGGTGTCTGAAAATTACATTCCCACTTTTGGACGTCGAATTTAAGTCAAACCTTTGAAAAAACCCTTTGCAGTAATAGATTAGCAAAATTGTTCGAAAATGTGTAAATTTAATTAATTAATTTAAATGAAAGTTAGTTTCTTATAAAAGCATAGAATTTTGTAAAGCATAAATACAAAAATTTACTTGTTTGGCTTTACGAATTACAATTGACAACAAAAACATCAGAAATACAAACAGTTGAACTCTCGACATTAAGAAGTATTTTAAAGCTAAAAAACTGCAATGTGTCAAACTGGAACTTTTAAGGTAAATATTCTTTTCATTGATTTTCATTCCATAATCTACAATTCAAGAAAATCAGAAAAACAACTGAATTATTTGAATAGACATAAACTATATTTATTTTGATTTAACATTTTCACTTTTACCATGATTTTTGAATTCCATTGTCGTCGTTTTGTCGTCTAAATAATTAACTATTTTTAAACTCACTTAAATTCAATAACAACATATTGTTGAAAATAATACAGTACAATATTTTGAATTTTATGTATTGGATTAAATTAAATTCTAATTGTTTCTAGCAATTTAATACATTTAACATTGCAAACACATCTAACTAATTACATATAAACATACAGGTTATAAATTAATACTAAATAGTTTTTCATAACAACCCTCTATAAAGTTGAATCACTTTAAATAAATTAAAAATGGAATAAGTTAGTTATTTTGAGTTTCATACAAAATATAATTGGGTTAAAATTTGAGAGTTGTGCTTACATTTAGTTTAGAAAAATTGCATTTCAACCAACAAAATACATCAATTCAATATCAATTATTTTAATAGAACTCTTTTTTGGTTGGAAAATTAGAAAAATATTATTTACAGACAAATTTCTTGGAATGAACAATAGACTAAACTGGATATCTAAAAATTGGATAGATAATGTTTTAAGCAATTTCCACCATAGTTATAACGCAGTTTCAGTAAAACTATTTATTTGAAATTTTTATATTATAGGTTGGCAACACTGGCCGAATAAGGAAAGTTAGTGATAATTAGAGCTCCATCAAATTAATTTTATTTTAATTTTAACAACCGCGATTTTGTAATTAAAAAGTACATTTTCAGAAAGCTTGTATAAACAAGTAACAGTGAGAAAAGTTAACTAGGTGAGTTTATCCTATAAACATCAAAAAAATTGCAACGATGCAGCGATCACCTCCCTCAAACGATTTCAACCCATCGAAGCGACCGTATGCAGTATTTTCATCACCAAAATCTCATTCATCGAGTAATTCACTTGTAAATAGTACACCTGTTGGAAATGTGCCGCTCTCTGAACTGGACAAGATTTTCCAAGTTTCTATGGCAAAATTGTTAGATGTCAAGCTGAAAGACGTTGCTACAAAAACTGACATTGAAGGAATCAGCGCAGAGATTTCTACTTTAAAACAAAACAATACAGAACTGAAGACCCAACTGAACAAAATGGAGTCCCGATGTGTGTTGCTTGAAAAACAAGTAGAACTGCTCGAAAAAAAAGCCAACGAGAGGAATTTGGTTGTTCATCTGAAGCCTACGCAAGCTGATGATGCCCAGAATTCAGTGGAGAGGGCCAAAGCAATCTGCCTGGATCTTTTACAGACAACAAACCAATCAAAAATAAATGCGGCACGTCAAATCAGCTCAAGAGGAAAAACGACGAATGTCATTGTTGAAATGTCTAGCACAGAATATGTATTCCAGATACTTCGTGCGAAAACAAAATTACAAGACACTGGTACCACAATACATAAGGATTATCCGGCAGCAGCTAGAGAGCGTAGAAGGCGTCTAATCAAACTAAGGTCACACATTTCTGCTAGAAACAACAACATCAAAAGTCAAATAAGAGGGGAAACTTTGTATCTAAAAGAAAAAAAGTTTTATTTCGATAAGAATGGAAAATTAGTTTCGGATGCAGAGGATGGTTTGTTTATGATACAACAATTGACTGGTGACACTTATGATTTGATAGCTCTTGAAGACAGAAATGATTATGGTGGAAACCAAATGCAAGGTGACATCAGAACTTCTCAAACTGTGGAGAGCGTTCACACGAGACATTTTTAGTTGTAATGCCGTCTGCCATAATAAAAAATATTTAGCTAATTCTACCAAAAATATGAATACTTTTAAGACTTTTAAATATAAAATCCTTTCTTATAATGTTGCAGGGTTAAATAATAAGGGTATTTTTACGGATTTTTATAATTTTGTCAATCAATTTGAATTTGTTTTTCTATATGAAACATTTGTAACCGAAATTAACTTTATTAATTTTGTTAGCAAATTTATTAATTTTGAATTAAAGTGGATACCAGCTATTAGAACGCAGGCAAGGGGAAGAGCTAGTGGCGGATGTGTTTTTGGTGTCAAGAAATATATAAAAAATTGTACATTCGAAGTAAATGAAGACGTTACGTATGTTAAGCTCCAAATTAATGGGAAGAGTTTTCGCATCCTGCCAACATACATCAACTGCAACCAATGGAACAACGATTTCGAAGCACTAGAGAGAGTGATGACTCAAGGCAAAACCTCTGATATTTGGGTGCTAGGTGATTTAAATGCAAGAATTGGAAACGAGAACGGAAATGAAAACGATGCACTTGGAATTGAGCGAAAATCTAAGGATACAGTGTGCAATGCAAGAGGTCTTAAGCTTATTGATTTTTGTAACTCCTACGGGCTAAGAATACAAAATGGTACAAGCTTGTCGGATATGGAGGGTGAACTAACCTTTGTTGGAGGCCAGGGTAGCTCTGTGATAGACTATAGTCTAATAGGAAACGAATGGGCTGAGCACATTGTTGATATGAAAGTTGAAAATGTACCGTATTCGGACCACCTACCAATTGTTTTGACTTTTGGACATTCATCTATGGAGTCGGAGGAAGCAAGGGTTATGAATCTCTTGCCTAAACTGAAATGGAAGCAGGCAAAGGCGATAGAATACCAAGCAAGACTTGATAACTCACTGCGCAGGCAAAGAAACTGCAATCTTGGTCAGCTAGAGGAAGTCATCAAAGCATCATACCCAACAATGACATCCAACAACAACTCTCGGAAGAACTATATTGCGCCTTGGTTTGACGGGGACTGTATAAAAGCTAGGGAATTATCTTTTGGTTGGTTGAGAGCTTATAGATCTTCAAGTGACGGATATTTCAAGAATCAATACTTACAAGCTAACAGTGCTTATAAAGCAATCTGTAAACAAAAAAAGGCAGAATTTTTTGAATCGGAATCTAGGCAACTGACACTGTGTAGGAGCTCAAAAGATTTTTGGAACCTCGCAAAGAGTCTGAACGGTAAAAAATTTACCATCCACTGTAGTATAAGCCCAAATCTTCTTGCATCTTACTTCGAAAACTTATTAAATCCTATCCAAGAGAAATTTAACTTTCAGTATGCGTTGCCGAGCATTCACAATGAAACTCTGGATGCTTAAATAAGTCAACAAGAAGTTATTTTAGCTATTACAAAGCTAAAGGACGGAAAAGCATCTGGTTCAAATGGCATACCAGCTGAGTTCTACAAATATGGCACAGCGGAGCTTATTAACAGGCTGGCAGATATATATCGGGTGATTTTTTTGAGGTTAGGATTTTCATGCATTAGTATTTGGCAGATCACGCGGGATTTCAGACATGGTGTCAAAGAGAAAGATGCTCAGTATGCTTTGACATTTCATCATGAATAGACTTACTAACGAGCAACGCTTGCAAATCATTGAATTTTATTACCAAAATCAGTGTTCGGTTCGAAATGTGTTTCGCGCTTTACGTCCGATTTATGGTCTACATAATCGACCAAGTGAGCAAACAATTAATGCGATTGTGACCAATATTCGCACTCAGTTTACTTTATTGGACATTAAACCAACCACACGAATGCGTACAGTGCGTACAGAAGAGAATATTGCGTCTGTTTCTGAGAGTGTTGCTGAAGACCGTGAAATGTCGATTCGTCGCCGTTCGCAGCAATTGGGTTTGTGTTATTCGACCACATGGAAGATTTTACGCAAAGATCTTGGTGTAAAACCGTATAAAATACAGCTCGTGCAAGAACTGAAGCCGAACGATCTGCCACAACGTCGAATTTTCAGTGAATGAGCCCTAGAAAAGTTGGCAGAAAATCCGCTTTTTTATCGACAAATTTTGTTCAGCGATGAGGCTCATTTCTGGTTGAATGGCTACGTAAATAAGCAAAATTGCCGCATTTGGAGTGAAGAGCAACCAGAAGCCGTTCAAGAACTGCCCATGCATCCCGAAAAATGCACTGTTTGGTGTGGTTTGTACGCTGGTGGAATCATTGGACCGTATTTTTTCAAAGATGCTGTTGGACGCAACGTTACGGTGAATGGCGATCGCTATCGTTCAATGCTAACAAACTTTTTGTTGCCAAAAATGGAAGAACTGAACTTGGTTGACATGTGCTTTCAACAAGATGGCGCTACATGCCACACAGCTCGCGATTCTATGGCCATTTTGAGGGAAAACTTCGGAGAACAATTCATCTCAAGGAATGGACCGGTAAGTTGGCCACCAAGATCATGCGATTTGACGCCTTTAGACTATTTTTTGTGGGGCTACGTCAAGTCTAAAGTCTACACAAATAAGCCAGCAACTATTCCAGCTTTGGAAGACAACATTTCCGAAGAAATTCGGGCTATTCCGGCCGAAATGCTCGAAAAAGTTACCCAAAATTGGACTTTCCGAATGGACCACCTAAGACGCAGCCGCGGTCAACATTTATATGAAATTATCTTCAAAAAGTAAATGTCATGGACCAATCTAACGTTTCAAATAAAGAATCGATGAGATTTTGCAAATTGTATGTGTTTTTTTTTTTAAAAAAGTTTTCAAGCTCTTAAAAAATCACCCGATATAACAATGTTATGGAAACCGGGTTGATACCTCGGGAGTTTAAGGAATCCATCATTTTCCCAATTCATAAGAAAGGAAGTTTGTCCGAACTGTCCAACTATAGAGGCATATCCTTTTTAAATTCTTTATACAAAATCTTCACCCTGATTTTGCAAAAACGCTTAAATAAATGGATCGATGATTGTAAGTTGCTTAAGGAGTTCCAAGCTGGGTTTAGGGCTGGGTATTCGACGATTGACCATATATTCGTTCTTAAAAGTATTGCGGAGTCATTTCTTCACAAAGGAAAAAAGCTGTACACGTTTTTCGTAGACTTTAAATCGGCGTTCGATATAGTTGATCGGCAAGCGCTAATTTACAAGCTTTATAATCTCGGTATGTCATGGAAGTTTGGAAGAATAATTCAAAACCTTTATAGAGACACTTTGGCTAAGGTCTGGAATGGTGAAGAGTTGTTAGAAGAGTTTAAAACGGAATCGGGGGTCAGACAAGGCATTGAATACGCAGGACATGTGATAAAAGCGCTGCTATTCGCGGATGGTATCGTACTTCTGGCATCATCTCCTGAATCATTGCAGCTTATGATAAATCGACTTTCACAGTACTGCAAGCTTTGGAGTTTGATTGTGAATTTGGATAAGTCCAAAATTTTGATTTTTAAAGCTGGAGGAGGTCGTAACTGTGCGAACGAAAAATGGCGCTACAATGGTGAGGACATGGAAATTGTCAATGAATTAAATACTTAGGAGTTTTGCTTACGAGAAACTTAAGTATGGAAAGACATCTCAAAGAGAAACTGATGAAGGCTAAAGGCGCTATCAGCGCAACCTGGAATAGATGTTTCTATAACAAAAATATCGCACATAGCAGCAAGTTCAAGATATTTGAGGCAATATCAGAATCAATTTTGTTTTACGCAGCACAAACTTGGGGAGCGAAGCAGTATGAAACGGTGGAGAAACTTCTTCGATATTACATCAAGCGAATTTTTCAGCTGCCACCCAATACACCCAACTACATCATTATCCTTGAAACAGGTTTATCACCTCTTTTCACACGAACCCTGAAGTTGCAAATAGATAACATCCTGAAAATATTGAAAATGGGAAATCACCGGCTCCCAAAGATAGCAGCTCTACAAGTTATGCAAACGAAAACAAGTTGGTGTAACGATTGGATGGATTTAGCTAGGGATTGTGGCATGGAACTGAATCTCAGCGACCTAAACCATGATGCCTTGAAAAGTTCCCTATACGATCTCATTTCCGCAGTAGACCTAAAGCAGCGAGATAAATATTGGATGGACGCAACAGGATCTCTTTTTAGACAAGTCTACAGTCAATTAAATCACAACTTGGAAGAAAAGAATTATTTCAAAGATGAAAACAGCATTGCTGAAATATCAATGATGTTGAAGTTGCGAGGAGAGCTATTACAGCTTAATTTCGTACCACATAGAGAGGATTTACCCATAATATGCTCTTTGTGTAACTTAAACGAAAGGGAAGATGTTTTCCACTTTATGGGAAGATGCCCAATTCTTAAAGAAATAAGGAGGAATACCTTCGGAAGCGATATCCTAACGCAAAGCCAAATTATACTCTTGCTTAACAATATGGAAGTTAAAAAATTATATCAGTACTGCAGACTAGCTCTTCTCTATAGAAATAGATTTATAAATGAAAGTTTTTAAATATTTCAAATTGATAACTTTATTATTTTGAATGTTAATATTATTAAAATTCGTTTGATTAAGAATCTATTTTCAATGTAATAATATTTATGTTTTGTCAACTAGGCAGACGGCAATAAAGCCATGCTTTTTGTTTCTTGTAAAATTTGTAATGAAATCAACGTTAAATAAAAAACGATCTAATCTAATCTAAAAATCTATATTATAGCTTTCAGTCCAATCAAAGGAATTGCTCACGAGTTTCTCTAGAAAAATTAATGTTAGTCGAATAACTAAAATTTTACCAAGCGAATATTTTAGGTAGGAGTATGTTCAAAAATTGTATCTAATAAACTAACTTTCCAATTCTTTGGCTTAATTCATCGTATCATCGATCAGCAAACCTCCGCTCCGTACGAATTCTTCTTAAATTGCCATGAAAAATTAATTTTATTTCTAACGACATTAACTTTATTTATTTTCCATGGGAAGTTATTCTAATCGGCTAAATGGTTTTTAGAAAGATGTCCGAACCTTTTGGATAGCTTTCTTTTGTCAGCCACATCTCAAGAACCCTGAAAGGCATCTACTTTAAACAAATTTTATTTCACAGATATTGACGTCAAAAGATTCAAAAAGCACTTTAAAAAAAATAATGTTCTAATTTTTTTGTGAAAAATGTGGTTGACCCCAAATCTCCCTCGAACCAATATAGCTAGCGCCTTCAATATAATGTTTTATTAAACATAAACCTAAAAAAGAAATACTAGTAAAAGCAAAGAAAAAATTATTTTTTACTCGAATATCTTAAAGATATTGGCTCCAAAAGAAATCCTTTTATAAATTTGCTAACATTTTTAGAATAGTACCAGTTTTTCTATAATTCGTTAGAAAAATACCATAACAATTTTTTTCATAAGAAATAAAAAATTTCACAAAAATTCTACTAAACTTTTGTGAAAATTGGTTTAAACTAAAATATACCACGAACAAAAACAGATATTGAAATCAAACTTATTATATTGTTGTCAACTTTTAGATGAACTAAAAGTTTTTAGAAAAACCCAAGTAAATTTTTTTTACAAAAAACGAAAAGTTAATAAAACAATTAAAAACATATAAGTTAACGACAACGATGTCAAAACGAAGATGAAAACTAACACCTCACATGAGTCGTCTGAAAATGCCAACACATCAAACAAGTCGGAAAACCAACACCGTTCGTGGGAACAATATTGCAACAACATTGCCGACATCGCCAAATTCCATCACGTTCGCGATGTGACCTGTGGGAACCATTAGCAGGGAAAATAGTATTTAAGCTCTAGATTTAAGAACAAATTTGTCAATTGTATTCTAACCAGTGGAAGCGCTGCTCAAATGAAAAATAAAGTTTTTTTTAAAACAAATAATTAAATAAATTATTTACTTATATAAAGTGGTTTTGTACTCAAATATCTTGAGAACAAAGAAAGATATTGACTTCAAACGTTTTTATCTTACCCAAAATGTTGTTATTCATTTTGTAAAACTTTTATTGATTTTATTGATTGTGTCTTGAGCTTTGTAGCAGGTAGCACCATCCTGTTGTCCATAATATCCAATTCAGACCACAAAAAGTCAGTGATCATCGAATTATAGCTATCGCCGTTTACGGTATTGTCCTGGTCATCATCATTTTTAAATTACTACGGACCGTTAACGCCTTCAGCTCGAAATCCACACCAAAAAGCAACTTTATTTGGATGCATTTCCAAGCTGTTAATCTCGCGTGGATTGCTGTCGCCCAAATCCGGAAATTTTCCTTAATCACGTACTCATTCTTCTAAAAAATAGGCCTTATTACTTAAAATGACTTTTTGACCAAAATTGCGATCAACTTCCAACTGCTCCAATTTGCAATAAGCGAACACAAGACGACGCTGGGTATGTTGGTTTGGTTTCAGCTTTCAGGCCCAAATCACGAAACAAAATTCTCCATGTTGTAATCTGCGACAAGCCAAGTTCTTGTTAGCAACGCGGAATTCAATGCCTTAGATTTTGCTACACGAGAACACCCATTTTGGTAGTAAAATTTTATGATTCGCACGTGTCGCTTGACGCCATGATGATTTGTCTTGAGAAACTAATTGAAAGAAGATATTTTGACAGAAAGTAAAAGAAACAATATGGCCACTACAAGCTTTTTAATCAACCCGTCCCTATTGGAAAACCCTTTGCCCCTTATATCATTAACGACGTTTGTTTTCTAAAACTGTAACTTTCATTTAAGGTTTTGACGACTGCTATCTTAATAGTGCGACTCCAAAATTAAACTGATATCAAATGATTTTTAAGATCTATAATAAATTTATCAAAGTAACTACATTAATAATGCAGATAGTAATATCATTTATATTTTACATCTTTGTAAATTGCAGATGCCTGTTTTATCGGGCAGAATGTGAGTTTAAGTTAGTAACTTTTAATAATTCAGATTGTAATATGATGACGAGTTGTATCGTAAAAGAATATCTATTTATAAAATTTTAATGAAAGTAATGGAATTAATTGAATGTTATTATGTTTATCTTAATATCTTTTACTTTTCTTGAGAAGTCTGATGTCTTTAATTGTAATTAATTGAAGTCTACTAAGTAAGACTGTATAGCATTGTCCAATCATATTTTTTAAAGAATAATTTTTGTCAACTTTCACGCAAAACCTTGATGTCCGATTTTGTCAACTTCTGTTTTATCACACTGTTATTTGTTGGATTTATATGATAAACTGTAATAATATGATTTTTGATAAGCCATGCTGTAATAACTAAGAGCAGTTATAAAAATCTGTACATATGTGAAATGAACCATTTTAATCATTAATCAAGGCCTTAACTATATCTGAAATCCGGTACGTCTTGTCTATCTTAGTCTGTTTTGGCAACATTTTTATATGGAACTAGCGGACCCGACAGACTTCGTCCAGTCATAAAGATTTGTAATGTGGCAGTTTTTTGTTCCAAAGTATTTTATAGTCGTGGCTAAAAATTCTCCTAAACAGAACCGTCACCCTGGTGATTGGGTGTTGTGAATAAAAAATAATTAAATGAAACATATATAAGGATTTATAAGTAAGTAATCGCTTTATTGCTAATCATATGAATTATAATTATTAACAGAAATCAGTTTTATTATCATTGTAGTGCTTTGTGATATATGTACGATTTTCTTTGTTTGATTACTTGGCGCATAGACAAACAAATCTGATGGTTTTCGAACACAGGAACAGGTAACATACAATTGACCATGTGAGAAACATGGGTTTTCTAGATTAATACCACAAACACTTAATGATTGCCACTGTGACTTTTTTATGGTCATAGCAAAAGCAAGCCGCACTGGAAACTGCAGTCGTTTAAACTCAAATGGCACATCAGTCGGAATCATTGGGATGCGCGGTATGAGAACATCTTCTCTTTTATACTTTCCTCTGAGTATAGTTGTTCCTTTTATCACGTTGATTAGTAATTTTTTTATTTTATTTTTTATTTTTATTTTCAAAGACGCGGTTGGTTGATATTTCGCAACATTATAACTATTGATCCAACCTTTAATTGAAGATTGTGAGGTGGCAATCCTGGCAAATCCAGCGAGTTTAAAAATTCCGGTGGATAGTTGACTACATCATCATCGTTAGGAGCCGAATCAACACGCATATTCTTGCTTAAATGAAGTACTTTGACATGTTTCCACAAATTGGAGGACTTTAGACATGTATTGATTTCATCAATTGGCGTTGATCGTGGAATCACTGTTAATAAAATCATTGCACCACCAAATCTGTTATTGTTGCTTCGTGGATCTTTTAAGGTTCTGTCTAAAGCCTCCAAAGATTTTGTATGTGTCATCGCACATTCATCCTAAATAATCAATTTACATTGCTGCAAAACCTTTGCCATTGCAGAGTTCTTCGAAATGTTGCAGGTTGGAGTTTCATTGCTTTGCATATTTAATGTCAATTTTAGTGCATAATGGGCTGTTCGACCACCTTCAAGCAAAGTTGCTGCGATTCCCGACGAGTGCAAGTGCAATTTTATTTTGTGAGCGAATTGTTGCTAATATTCAATTGTTGCTCGATTCAAACTTGCGCAATTATTAGTTGAATGTCGCGCTCGCGCTACACGCGTTTGTGATATCCGAGTTCTTTTACGTTCAATTCGGTCGTCACGTTCTTGTGCAGTACGATTAGATCGGTAATTAGATTGGTTTGTAGCATTTCGGGTTCTTCTGCCTTAATTGCTTCGTCTAGGAGGCATATCAAATATAAATTATTTTGTCACTAAACACTAACTAAACATAATATAAGAAGTTGTTTCAGTCGTTTATCAGTTGACAAAGGCAAACTCAGTAGATTGGGTAACAGAAAATCCAAGAAAAGCAACACTTGTACACCGGAAAATCGACATCAACACTTTTTTTTGTTTTTTGTTTTTTTTTTTTTAATTTGACATGACTTGAAGTAAAATCCTTTAAGTCGACTACGTTTTAGTTAGAAAACATTTGTATGGGAAAAAGAAAAGGGCTGTTGTTATGATTTTTCCGGCAATTATTTGAATTTTTCTCGACGTAGAAACCATCCTTGAACTGCAACGAACATTTAAAAAAAACAATTGGTCAAATTGGTCCAGGCGTTATTGAGTTATGCGCTTACCAACACATTTTGCGATTCATTTTTATATATAAGATATAATACGTTATTAAAATTTAGTGATTCATATTGTAATAAAATTATTTCCAATGTCTAATACTCTTCTTTTACTTTATACAAGGAACATAATGTCCAAAACTGGCATTGAGACTGCGGCGGGCGCTTCAATGATAACTGCATTTTTAATCATCTTAGCTAAAGATACATTTTATCGGTGGTAGGTACTTAATTAAGTGTTAATATCTAAACTAGAGTTTACTCTTACTGTATCGGTAATTTAGTCTTAAGAATCTTAAATTTGTTTTCAATATTGTGAGCTTGCAAAACTTTTTATTTCCTTTTCAATTTCTTTCATTTGGTTTGGTTACCATTATCTCTGTGCCTCACCTTACATAGACAGGGGTTCTAATATCTCTAAATTTTAACTTTTTTTTTTAAATCAAGTAATTTGTTCCATGGATTTTGAATACATGAAAGTAATAAGCCCTTGTTTGAATTTTCAGGCAAGGATATGCATAATGGTGTTCAAGGTATATACTCGTAGTTATATCCCAGAGGTAAATTATGTTCAAAGTAAGACAGGTTGTTATATGTGGTTGTGTTTATTATCATGAACAATAAAATCCGCAACTGCCTAGGGAACTAAAAAAGGCATTAAACCTTGAATTTTCTGCCCCCGCCTCCACCCGTTCTCTCTCTCATCCATCACACACCATCAGACATGCTTTTGCTTTATTGTCATGTCAGCACCAGAAATGATCCCATTTATCATTATTATTTCTTACCGTCCCGTTTCGTTTGTTGGCGTTATTGTCGCGTCACGTAGGACCTACCTCTAACATAGTCTCTCTATATCTAGGTGTATAGGTTGGTCATGGCAATTTTGAGCGGCAGCGTTCCAACAATAATAATTTGGAAAGGTGGTGGCAGGGCAGCATGTTTCCTCTTTCTATTAAAAGTCTATACGAAAGGATACAATAGTTCATTTTCTCGTGCTCGTGCTTTTACTTTTGCTTTAGCTTGTGCTTGTGCTCGTGCAACGCGACGACGACTACAAAAAAGGGTTTTCATTCTAGTTCTCGTTTTTGATTGGAAGGACTTCAAACATTGGCAGCATATGCGGCTGGCTCAGCGGCAATGGCGGTGGTGGTGGCGGTGAAGGTGACGGTGGCAATGGCTGAATGCCTCTCAGGCTCTGTCTGTGTCTGTTCTGTTGCCAAAAGACCAAATCAGGACACAACGGTAACTAATGAAAATTGATGCTCGGACAATTTGCAAAGGCTAAACATTGTCTGAGAGGACTAAAAGGATAGAGAAATTTTGTTTGTTTTTTATTTTTGTGCTTTTATATGTATGAAGGTGTAGAGATATGGTGGACAGAGACAATCATATAACACCATACTATTGCACTATTTTGATAGTCATCATCATCATCATCAGCTGGGGTGTTGGATTAGCAATCATGAAATGGATTATGTTTGTTTTGAAAATCTACTTTTTTAAATTAAACCTACCCAAGCAAAAAGGACACAGATACGTCCATAGTCAATAGACAGGTTCATAAAGAAAGAAAGAATCCTGAAAAAGGACGTTTACATTTTAGTTATCATAATTCTTTTTAGCAGAGTTTATTAAACTTTCTATTTTTTCATCGCCACCTGGATACAAGAAAAAAGCCTTCTTTTACATTCTATGCCTCATTTGTTTGACAGTTTTTTTTTTGTCATCAAGAATTTTTAAATTGGTTGAAACTTGAGTTTTTAGATGAAGTATTTGAGTATTTGATTTGAAAAGTGAGAAAAGAAGCTAGATGACGAAAAGCTTACATAGGAAAACTCTATTATTGATCTTTAAATGAGCCTATTAAACCAATTTTATCCAACAGCAGCTGCATCTTAGAATATTTATAACTAACCTAAATAAAAATGTTCTTGTTTTAATATACCTATACCTCGAAGAGCATAACGTAGCATTTTCTTTTGAACCATTTCCAATCGATTTGTGTGGCTCAAAGTGTAGGACAACCAGACGAAAACACGATATTATGAAATGGTACAAATATGAGAACAAAACCCAGCGGTAAACAAGCTTTCGAAATAATAATGGGAGCAAACTATTCTGGAAGAAAATGCAATCGTTAATGGATTTAATTTCCATAAATAAATTGAGATTAGATACAAATCTAAAGTGTTGTAAAATAAAATGAACAATATCAATATACAATAAGCAAAGGTGCGGACCCAAGTGGATACCCTGTGGCCCACCATAGTAAACATGAGTAAACCATAGACAAAATTACCAACTTCTATTTACTTCCCTCCTCTGATATATAAATAAAGCAATTTCAAAATATTTCCATGAAACCCATAAGTCTTTACCTTCATTCATAGAATATTTAATTAAACTCTAATAAAAGCTTTTACATTCAACATAGACGACTAAATCCAACAATCCCGTCTTCCCGACTTAAACGACGTAAAGATTGCCATATCTATGCTGAAGTCTAACAAGGCCGCTGTAGCAGATGCCAAGAATGCCGAGCTCTTCAAAGCAGCTGGAGATAATTTGGTTAAGAGCATGCACCAACTTATCTGTACGATATGGTCGGAAGAAAGCATGCCCGATGAATGGAAGCTTAGTATTGTTTGCCCGATTCTGAAAAGGGGAGACCCTCTAAACTGCATTAACTATAGAGGCATCAGTCTACTTAACATCGCTTGCAAAATCTTCTCTGCCGTAATATGTGAACGTCTAAAGCCCATAGTCAACAACCAGATAGGTCCTCATCAGTGTAGTTTTCTACCAGGAAAGTCCACAGTCGATCAAATATTCACATTACGGCAGATCCTGGAAAAACCCCAAGAAAATCAAATCGACACGCACCATCTTTCCATCGATTTCAAGGCCGGCCGCATAAAGGTTGGAAACAACTTAACAGAACCTTTCGATGTCAAAAAAAGCTTTAGACAAGGTGATGCGCTGTCATGCGATTTCTTTAACATCGTCCTTAAAAGAATAGTACAGAGCTTCCTCGTCAACACTAGACGCACTATCTTTCAAAAAACTGTCCAATTCCTAGCATATGCTGATGACATTGACATAATCGGAAGAATTCAGCGTGATGTCAATGGAGCTTTTGTGAGTATTGAGGAAGAGGCGGAAAAAGTGGGTTTAACGGTTAATGAGGGCAAAACAAAGTACATGTTGTCGTCAAGAAAGGACTTACGACACCGACGTCTCGGTCAAAACGTCACCATCGACATACGTAGCTTTGAGGTAGTTAATTACTTCGTCTACCCAGGCTCCGCTATGAACGCAGAAAACAACACCAGCGCTGAGATCAAACGAAGAATAACTCTTGCTAACCACTGTTTCTTTGGGCTAAGAAAGCAATTGAGTGCCAAAGCCCTCTATCGAGGGACCAAAGTGTAGCTATATAAGACCTATACGGTGCAGAAGCATGGACTATGACAAAAGCGGATGAAAGCACCTTGGGTCGTTTCGAGAGAAAAGTTCTGCGTGCAATCTACGGTCCCGTATGCATAAAAGAGGAGTGGAGGAGAAGATGTAACGACGACGAGCTGTACGGGCTGTACAGCGACGTAGACTTAGCCAGAAGGGTAAAACTTCAACGACTAAGATGGCTGGGACACGCGTAGAACGCATGGAAATCAATACTCCGGCCCAGAAAGTCTTCGAATTCACACTCACTGGACAGCGCAGTAGTGGAAGACCGCGGATCAGGTGGCGTGCACAAGTGGAAAGTGACCTGACCCAACTTGGAGCGTGAAACTGGAGACATCTAGCTAGGGACCGAGCTAGATGGAGAAGTTTGTTGGTTGAGGCCCTAGTTCACACAGGACTGTAGCGCCACATAAAGTAAGTAAGTAAGAAAAGCTTTAAAAAAGTCAGTATACACAACACCTATTTGCCTTTATTTTTCTTGACCAAAAATACAAACATTTGTATAATCCACTAAAAGCGGTGCCCCATTTTTGGGCTCCAGGGCGTACACCTAACAGACTAGTACCAAATGAAAACTTACATTGAGCCCAAACTTTCTGCCAACTATTTTTCAATTTTGACGTAGGGATTTTAATATATGTAAAATAATGGCGTTTACTCGAAAAAGTATAGCACGTAGGATAATAATTAAGGTATCATAAGAAAGATCATAAAAATATCTTTGATATCATCAAACTTTTTTCAAAATGCCTTATATTTCTTAAAGAAGAACCTACAACTAAAACATTTTCGATTGGCGATCGCCAGGTGTATGCCTTGGGACAAGCTCCATAGAAAAGTGGGGCATCTGCTTTGCACATGTGGATATACCACTTATAATACCATGCTGGAATTCGGTTTTTTAGGTTTTCAGTCTTTCCACAATTTCTTCTAGTAGCCTTAGAATTTCAGCTAACTTGGAAAAATAAAATTAATAAATTAGGTGGGGCTATATTCCGTTGAGAACTAGGGCCCAGTTTTTAGGGATGGAGGGTACCTAAAGTTTTAAGCCAAATCCGCACGGCTAATTTGAGAAAGCACTTTTAATTACAAAAATCACTCTTGAAGTATTTGTCAATTCCTTGCAAGAGGCAGTACTTTAGATGGCCAGGGATTAAAACCAAGACGTCTGGTATAACAGTCCACTAACCATGACGCCACGGGTATTACTTGGAAATTGATTTATTTTTTCAACTGTATTAAGAACCCGATATATAAAAAGTATTAATGCCCGAACGCTGCCAAACATCTAAGAGAGATGTCTGTGCGTACGTCTGTACGCACGGTCGTCCGTCCGTACGTTCGCGACGACGTTCTTTTCGTCGTCCATACATCAAGAACCCGTAGAGATATCGACTTCAAATAAATTTTGTTATACAAATAATAATGCAGAAAGGACTCCCAAAAAAATTGAGTGGGTCTTTTTTTTCAATATAGCTATTTAAAAAAAAGTGAACATTTTGGTTAACCCTTAATATCTCACGAATTAATAACTTTAGAGACTTGAATTAAATTTCATATCATATATTTCAACGTGATACCAAACAAATATTTGCCAACTCGAAAATCTTACGAACAAATAATGATTTTATCTCCAAAATATTGTATGCAACGAGAAATAACGTTTTTAACATCTGGTAAAATTTAGAGAAAAATCAAATTGACAGTTTTTTTACAAAAAATAAAAACCTAAGGAAAAAAATGCTAAAACTTGGTAAAAAATTACTTTCGACTCAAATATCTTTTCAAAAATTAAAAATGTTGGCTTCGTACTAATTATATCTCACAGAAAATGTTGTTTTTGACATTCAGTCGATTTTTAAAAAAGGCGATTGGTTTTTACCTTTCATCACGCCAATGCAACGCTCAACGATACTTCTTGCTTGAGAATGTATGTTGTTGAAGCGTGATTCTGGGGAACCTTCGGTCGCATTTCTATATGGCGTTATAAGAAATGGTTCCAGTGGATAACCGCTGTCACCTGAAATTTAATCAGTAAGAAAAAGAAATTGGCCTATTATGTGTGTAAATACCAAGAAGCCATGATGATGATGTCCCAGCACAATATTCCGTATTAAGTTTATGTCTTGGAGCACTCTGTCTCCAAACAAAACTGTCGTGAGCGCTTCCACCATATTTCGCATTTACAGCCAAGATTTTCATTTTATGGTCACATATCTAGAATGAATACGGTTTGAGTTTATCTTATGACGATTAATTTTTAATTACTTACCATCATAGTATTAATGCTATGTCTTCCCTTCCTGTTAAAAAAAATATGTTCATTTTTATTTGTACCATCTATGCATCCGCTGACTATGAAATAGAAATTCATTCATTTTCTTGATTTAAAAAGTTCGATGAAAACATGCTTACCTCCAGGAATTTGATAGTTTTCATAAAAAAAGGCTTTGGTTCTCTCTGAAGCTGAGAGGTTGAACTTAATTTTTAGTGGGCATAGTTTCCTCTCCATGATATTGAGAGTTGAAGTTGTCACCTCACAAACAGTACTTTGGCCTAAAGGAGCTGCCCAATCCGCACCAACTTGCCTTTGGTAACCACCGGTCCCAAGAAAATTTAATGTCACTGCCAACTGGAGGACAGGAGGAATACGTGTTGAACGGACTCCAGTTAGCAAATCCAAAAGTTGTAGGATAGTTGTAAAAGTATCTTTAGATACTCGAAAATTTGAATAGAATCTTTTGAGAACACAACTTATTAAAATAGTTGTATAACACATTTTTATCATTTAATCCCTGTGTAGGTATGTATTTACTTACTTTGCGGTTGGGAGATCAAATAAAGGGTGTCCCAAAATTAACGCAAGATTTGAATTTGCCGCCATTTGTGCAGTGAAGTGTTGGCAACCCTGAAAAAAAGCAATTTCACAGCTAACACTATAGGGTTATTAAAAATGGAGCGTTACACGAGAGAACAACGTGTCTTCATTAATAAAGAATATTTCAAAAATAGTGAAAGCTTGGCGGCTGCAGTTCGAAAATTTCATACAAAATATGGTCGGAATAGTGTTTTAACTTCGTCAACTGTGAAGAGATTAATTGAAAAATTCACAAACACACTGGTCGTCCAAAAACAAGCCGTTCAAATGTGAATGTCGAAGCAGTGCGTGAGAGTGTTGCTGACAATCCAGGAACCTCAATTCGACGTCGTGGACAAGAATTGCAAATTTCAAGAACCTCTCTACAGCGTATACTCACCAAAGATCTGTGTCTTCATGCTTACAAAATTCAATTAACACAACAATTGAAGCCTAATGACCATGGACAGAGAAGAGAGTTTGTTGAATGGATTATTGAACATCAACAAATGGACCCTAATTTTTCGAGCAAAATCATCCTAAGCGATGAAGCACATTTTCATCTTGATGGCCTCCTAGATCGTGTGATTTAACACCATTAGACTTCTTTTTATGGGGTTATTTGAAATCACAAGTCTATGTCAACAAGCCCACAACCACCCGTGCATTAAAGGAGGAGATTCAACGCTGCATCAACGAAATTCAGCCACATTTATGCAGAATGGTCATGGAAAATTTCAACAAAAGAGTGCGCATGTGCATGCAAAGCCGTGGAGGCCATTTGTCCGATGTGTTATTCCATACATAACCCTATCCTATGTACTTTACGAGTCAATAAAAATATAACTATCAAAAGACTAAAAACGGCGTTTTCTATTTAATTCAAATCTTGCGTTAATTTTGGGACACCATTTATATTTAATTTATTCCTCAAGTTAATGCGGATGAGCCTGACTCTCTTATTTTCCATTTGATTTGTATTTTCACTGTTATGTGGTTGTAAAAACAATTGAACCGGCACAAAAATATTCATTTCGACCGAAAAGCTAAACACAGAAAGGAAACGAAATAAACATTAAAAAATACAGAATTTAATCAAATTGACACCTAAATAGGTGTCACTTAAAAAAATCAACAAAAATTTGATAGTCAAATATGACTATCACCTTACACAGTCGTATTTTCTTGATTTTGATAGTCAACTATCAAAAATCAGCTTACACGATTCCACCCCAGTATAAATAAATCATAAATCTTATTCTAAGTCACATATAACTTTTACGTTATATGTACGTAAATTTGTTTATGTTGCCCGTAAAAATCAATATGAAACTTAGGAAATTAACAGATTTAAAACACATCCAAGTTCACTTCGAAGTATGCAATATGTCAACATTTTAAAATCTTGATTATAATTTTAAATTTTGAAACGTGAAAGTGAGTTATTGTTTTGTATTTAGTGTATAAAGTAAAAGAAAATGTCTTAAAAAATAAAAAAAACGGAACCCAAACATCTCATAGTGCGTCTATGAAGAAGGACAAGCAAAGTGCTCGGCGTCGTCGCATTGCAGAAAATTTCAACAGCCAATTCGGATCTTCCTGTTATGTGAGCAGCTATTCCCTTAAAAGTTTGAATGGAAACTTCAAGGCTGAAACACGAAAAGATGCTGCCCAAGAAAAATGTTCTAGTGTTCAAAGTGGAGGAGGAAAGCCTTTCAAACCGAGCGATTCAATTTTGATTGAGCTATCGCTATTATAAACTCAAAAACTATTCATGGATTGGATAACGAATTTGACGGAGACAATGATTTTAATGATAGGGACGAAAATGTTATTTATAAAAGAAAAAGACAGTTTAGTTGTGCTGATTACTTAAAGAGTAGTTAATTTGACTTTAGATTGACCAAACCCCGATAAGGGTAAATAAAAACGACTGGAGCCAATAAGCCTCTATATTTAATAAAAGTGTACACTCCAAGTTGAAAAACCCAGCTCATGCACCCAATGATATGAATGAGGACAGTACTTCTTCTGGAAAAAGACAAACCACCAAATTTGGCTTTGACAAAATGTCTCATAAAGGAGTTTGAAGACTTTCATAAAGATTTGAATACACCTTAGATAACCAGATGAAGACCCGTCGTCGTCGCCTCAAGTCTACCAAGAAGCAAGATAATTAAGCAGTACTCAGAACTTTCTCGCATTAAAATGGAACTCGCAAAGTTGCAGTATGACACTTTAAGGGAAGAAGCTGCTGAAAAAAAAGTATCAGAGAAATATTGAACATGACTTGAAGAAAAAGTCTATGGAACCTGATACTGAAATTAAAACTGAAGTTTTGAAAAAAAAAGCCAAAGAGGCTTAAAATGTTTTAATGACATTGGAGTTTATTTGTAGTAAAATGTTGTGCAAGGCGCAGGTTAAAATAATAATGATCATGACAGTACTCAAATTTAAACGGACACCGTGGGACAAATTGGAAATCTTCGTTATAAAATCCGAAAAGCCTTTTCGATTACCCCTCTAGATCGAATTTGTGATTCATTGTACAGCTGTTCTGATATGCAGTTGTTTCATAAAATGAGTTTTTCGAAGGTACGTTAAATTACCTGATATTACAATTTTTTATTTTACAAATATTGCATTGGCCTTACTACCACATTGGTGAACATTATTTTATCATTTGAAATAGATTGGACGTTTACAGGAAATAGAATTTTCAGTTTAGAAAACGTTCTGCATCAACGTCACCTTAAAATACAATACATTCCAAAACCATATAGTATGTATGTGTATAAATAAATGAAAAAAAGCATAACACTAACCAGGGGAATGAATTTTTATATGAGTGCTGTCAAAAATCCCTTTTAATTTTTAAAATATCAGACGTGTTTTCTAGAAATTTTATAAAGTCATTTCCAAGTCTAGCTATTGCTTTGGAAACTTTTAAAACAATCCTTGAAACTGTCGAGACATGCATTCCTCCGAAGTCAGCTATACTCAGAAGATGGATTCCTTTTGCAAAGAACCGTAAAGCAACCTAAAGTAGATTGATAGGAGCGATGGAATTGTTTCAGACTACGTCAATTTGAAAATATCTTTGATGCACCTGTTTGATGGATATTCCAATAAGCTTTCGATTTTCACTAATACCATAATTGTTTCTTTTGTTAACTGAAATCATTATGAAGAAAAATATTAATTTCTGTCGTATATTTTGCGAAAAATTCCAACTTCTGAAATTTCAAGGATTTCCGCTTCATCGTCAAGCCATCCAAAATTTCGAAATCGATTTAATTTAGTTTTTGTATAAAATGCATTGAAACTTAAAAATTCCTTATGTTATGTATGTGCTACTTTTTCTAAATCATAAACAATGATCCATTTAACGACATTTATATTTAGGTTTGAGTTTGGTTCGAAGCTCTATGCACTATTTAAAGGTTTATGAGGAACATAAACTCTTAAATTTCGTTTCAGCAAGTTTCATAACTTCTCAAAATCAGTTCTAGTAAAATTCAAATCAATCAAAAAGCGATTTCGTTAATTATCAAAATTTTTATAATTTATTATGTTTTTATTTTTTCTGTGCTTTTCAATAAAATATTAGTGTTTCTCTTTGTATCGTGTCAATGTGCTGTGGAGTACATCTAGCTTAAGATTTGCATTTCTTTACGGAAGGCAGTTTTCAAAGATGGGTTGGAAAAAACACTGATGTTGTCAGAACTCCAATATTTATTTCAAATCAATTACAATTTTATTTTGAGTAAAAATGGAACATGGAACCAATAGGGTTAGCAGTTTTATTTTTAGTTATTAAATCTTTAAAATAATTTTGAGGATTAAACTTCGCAACTTCGAAACGATTACATCATATTTTTGAATTTGTATTTTTCCATTCCTCTTGGATGTCAACTTCTTTCATCTGGGGCTTCCTTAATATCTTGAAAACATTGAAATCTAAGTTGAGACAGGTATCACTTATGTATTTTCTCAAAAGTCTTGTTTTCAATGCCATCCCCTCTAAATGATGTCTTCATCGTTTTCAGAAATTGTATCGAAGTTTTTGGTGATGAACACTAAACAGATCTTCAAATCTTTTTGGATAGTTTCTGGCAGCTTTGTTTGGTATTTTTAAAATTGATAAATTGTTGCCTGTGATAGGGTTGTTGAAATTAATGATTTTCCGATATTATTCTGATTTGAATATATTTTTGATGAAGTCAGAAAATACATTCCGTTTTGGGGTTGACGTTTGGAATTAATTGTTGAATTAGTGGAAAGTGGTTAGCAACCTTCTTATTGGTTAACTCATAGTTGTTAATAATTTTGTTTGTTTTACCGGCGGTGGCACGCGGTAGTGTATCAATTGTGAACAATTCATCTTCTTCACGTCTTCGTTTTTTTTAATTGGATTTTTCATGTTCAAATATAGTTGCTGCCATTTTCTTAAATAAATTATTATGTATGTTTTTCTTACTAGTTTTTAAAGTTTACACAATTGTGTGTAACGTATTATATTACTAATGTGATATTTAAGAGCCTTCGACTATTTAAAAGGATAAACTTAATCCATCTTATTTGCATGCTCATTGTTCTAACAGGTAGTCAATATTTATGTTTAAGAGAAGGGTCTTAATAATTTGCAGTCCAGCTTAAGGATTGAGGTTTTAATGATCTTAACTGGAAATTAATATTTTTTAACCTACATACATATGTACATTTGGATGATATTTTATTAAAAATTTATAAAGTAGTATTTGAATGCTTCATAGAAAATGTCCCAATACGTTAAATTAAATCAAGAAATAAGAATCCACCATAAATTGATCGACATCTTAAAAATTTAAGAAAAATATAATAGAAACAAGGTCTAGTTGAAGGGCAACTTGTCGGGAACCCACAATTAATTTATTAATTAATACATAATTTACTCCAACTTTCTCTATGAAAGCTTTATTTCAAATACCAAATGTGATTTTAAAATCAATTCGCCAAACTTATGATCATATGTTGATTGTGAAAGGGAATTTGACGGATTCCATTTAAGCATGACTTATAAAGATGATAAAAGCCATGAACGTTTGAATTTATAGGACATTTTTGGTTGGCAAATATTTTGAATATGCATGTAAAGACTCTTTCTCATCAAACTCTTACTTATTTTAATAACTCTTCAAGCTCTAAACAATTTCCCCACTCGGGTTTTATTAATCTTCTTATATATAAAAATGAATCGCAAAATGTGTTGGTAAGCGCATAACTCAATAACGCCTGGACCAATTTGACCAATTGTTTTTTTTAAATGTTCGTTGCAGTTCAAGGATGGTTTCTACGTCGAGAAAAATTCAAATAATTGCCGGAAAAATCATAACAACAGCCCTTTTCTTTTTCCCATACAAATGTTTTCTAACTAAAACGTAGTCGACTTAAAGGATTTTACTTCAAGTCATGTCAAATTAAAAAAAAAAAAACAAAAAAAAGTGTTGATGTCGATTTTCCGGTGTACAAGTGTTGCTTTTCTTGGATTTTCTGTTACCCAATCTACTGAGTTTGCCTTTGTCAACTGATAAACGACTGAAACAACTTCTTATATTATGTTTAGTTAGTGTTTAGTGACAAAATAATTTATATTTGATATGCCTCCTAGACGAAGCAATTAAGGCAGAAGAACCCGAAATGCTACAAACCAATCTAATTACCGATCTAATCGTACTGCACAAGAACGTGACGACCGAATTGAACGTAAAAGAACTCGGATATCACAAACGCGTGTAGCGCGAGCGCGACATTCAACTAATAATTGCGCAAGTTTGAATCGAGCAACAATTGAATATTAGCAACAATTCGCTCACAAAATAAAATTGCACTTGCACTCGTCGGGAATCGCAGCAACTTTGCTTGAAGGTGGTCGAACAGCCCATTATGCACTAAAATTGACATTAAATATGCAAAGCAATGAAACTCCAACCTGCAACATTTCGAAGAACTCTGCAATGGCAAAGGTTTTGCAGCAATGTAAATTGATTATTTAGGATGAATGTGCGATGACACATACAAAATCTTTGGAGGCTTTAGACAGAACCTTAAAAGATCCACGAAGCAACAATAACAGATTTGGTGGTGCAATGATTTTATTAACAGTGATTCCACGATCAACGCCAATTGATGAAATCAATACATGTCTAAAGTCCTCCAATTTGTGGAAACATGTCAAAGTACTTCATTTAAGCAAGAATATGCGTGTTGATTCGGCTCCTAACGATGATGATGTAGTCAACTATCCACCGGAATTTTTAAACTCGCTGGATTTGCCAGGATTGCCACCTCACAATCTTCAATTAAAGGTTGGATCAATAGTTATAATGTTGCGAAATATCAACCAACCGCGTCTTTGAAAATAAAAATAAAAAATAAAATAAAAAAATTACTAATCAACGTGATAAAAGGAACAACTATACTCAGAGGAAAGTATAAAAGAGAAGATGTTCTCATACCGCGCATCCCAATGATTCCGACTGATGTGCCATTTGAGTTTAAACGACTGCAGTTTCCAGTGCGGCTTGCTTTTGCTATGACCATAAACAAGTCACAGTGGCAATCTAAGTGTTTGTGGTATTAATCTAGAAAACCCATGTTTCTCACATGGTCAATTGTATGTTACCTGTTCCTGTGTTCGAAAACCATCAGATTTGTTTGTCTATGCGCCAAGTAATCAAACAAAGAAAATCGTACATATATCACAAAGCACTACAATGATAATAAAACTGATTTCTGTTAATAATTATAATTCACATGATTAGCAATAAAGCGATTACTTACTTATAAATCCTTATATATGTTTCATTTAATTATTTTTTATTCACAACACCCAATCACCAGGGTGACGGTTCTGTTTAGGAGAATTTTTAGCCACGACTATAAAATACTTTGGAACAAAAAACTGCCACATTACAAATCTTTATGACTGGACGAAGTCTGTCGGGTCCGCTAGTGTAAAATAAAAAAACCTACAACATATTTACGGACTTTAGTAAGGCATTTGACAAACTAAGCCATACTGTTCTCCTGAGAAAATTATAGAAAATTGGACTTAATGACAATGTTTTTTCTTGGATTTCAACTTACTTTAGTGACAGACAGACAATATTGTTTTTTAAAATAATCGTTCAAGTAATTTTTTTGTCAACTCTGGAGTCCCACAGGGAATCCATTTTGGTCCACTGTTATTCGATTTATTTACAAATGACCTTTATTTCATTTTACAAAATTCAATGACATTTAAATATATACGCTGATGACGTTAAACAACCAACAATCACAGAAAGTATTTATATATATATTTATTAAATAGTTACAAAATATAACCAAAAGCTTTCTTATTAATTCAGTTAATAAAAAAATAAAATCTGATAGTTTAAAATATAAGTAATATAAGGTTTTACTTCTCATACAATGTAAAATAGCGTAAGTATTTTTGAATAGCAGACTATTTGTTAAGTTGTCAGTTTTGAAGTTATCATCTTTGAACATTTGAAAAAGTTAAAATGTTTTTTTTTTTTAAATGGATCTTAAAAGGTTTCAATAAGAGTATTGGAATTGTTAAAGTTTACTACAAAAATGTTGAAAATTCGTAGTCACAGACTGAAGAGATGATTACCTTACTCTTACTTTTGAAATCTAATAAGAGATTAGGTTTATGCCAATGCTCCACAATTTACTTAAAAGCTCAAAGATGAAATCTGTGAAGTTATTGAGGAATGGAAAATCTCATAACAGAGATATAATGCTGCAATCGGCCATTTGGCTGATAGTGTTTTTTAATAACATACCTTCTCTTTACGATAAAAAGATAAACATCCATTGATTTCCCTTGAACAATACTCATTTGATTTGTTTAATATATCAGAATGAAAAACACCTTATTGAATAATTCTGTATATTTAATGCATTTAAGAATTCTAAGTTAAACCCATTCCCATAAAATTTTAAACAGTTCTCGTTTAGGCGATAAAGTCGTCTCTAGTGTTAGCAGTCTAAGCACTTTAAAGAACTCTTCTAAATAATGAAGCTTTATAACTTGACGCATTCGTATGTTCTTTGGGGCTGTGATAGAGAATTTCCTTACAGATTGAGAGGTCCCTTGTTCAAATCCGGTGGTCTTTTGAAATCCTTTGAAAACTCAAGTTTTTTTTTAAACTTTTTTCCTTTCTTTAACTTACTTTAAGCCAATTCACATTTGATTGTTGATTTACAAGCTGAAAATCGTCCTTTAAGATTCAAAAAACATTTTTTTTTAAATGTTTGTTATAAAATTACAAACGTCAAATGGATTAAGTATGCTTTAAGAGTGCTTTAGCGTTAAAGTTTACAATACATCGTTTAAAATTGTCAAAGAGTCGACAAGAGTCGAAAAAAAAATAAAAGTAAATACAAATTACTAGTTTAAAAAAATACATTTTTACGTCCTTTGTAGAATAAATAAATTTACTTAAGCTTAAGAATATCTGAATTTATAAGTACCATCCATAACTTTTGAGTAATTCAAAAAATGCCGCTTTTTGTTGTTTTTGTGCCGTGAAAACAAATAGTTTTGGTGCACTTCTGGTTTGCCACAATTCACATAAAAAGGGTTATCGTACTAATTTTATACAAACATACAGCTTATTTAAATACATAATGTTCCGTGGAATGCTTATTAGTTTTAGTCGTATTGTGAAATACTAAAATTCGTTTTTAAGAAACAGAAATCTGCAATGCAAATTTAAATACATGGATTAATATTTATTTCTAAATTTAAAAAAAAGTATCATTTAAAAACAAAAAATTTCACAAAGTAATAAAACAAATACCTAATTACTTTCTAATAACTAACACTTAAGCCCCATCACACATAATATATTTAATAACTGAACCCATATACTTCAAAACCCTTTTTACCTAATAATAAAGTTAATCCTTTTACAACCAATAAGTTACGCCATATAATCTTTTCTATTTCACCCTTAATCTGTTAAGTATTCTACCACTTCGCATAATGATAATCTGCCTGTTTTTCAAAATAACCCAGGTAGGATTAAACTTTTACCTATATAAATGCTCGATGATTTCAAAAAGGACATCATAACTACACAAGACATCGCAACTCTCACTTCGAATTATTACTAACTATTAAATAATTACTAATTTTTGAAACAAACAATATGGCTACTCAAGTATATTGTGATAATCGTTATAAGAAATTCAATCAATTAAAAAGAAATCGAGAGGAAGATGGGTATTCAACTTATTACAATCGAGCAAAACAAGCAAAATTCAACAATACATATTCATCAAATACACAAAGATTCAGAACCGGGAAATTTAACAACCGATTACCATTCAGAACTCAGCATGTGAATCATAGAAAACCTATGGAAAACCAGTCATTCGTTAAACAAAATATGCCTTTTCCGGCTTATATTAAAACTTCAAGTGCTTCAACTACTAATAATATTAATAATATTGTGAAATCATTTCTCTCAAATTTATCTTCGACAACATCACATCATCCATCAGGAGGAAATCAATCAGCTACAATAAAATCTGCAGAATCAAGAACTTCTGATAAGAAATCTTCTTGTCAGAATTTGGACCGAAGAGCTAGAAACGCCGACGACGACGATGATATCGACGTTCAAGAAGCTTGGCGGAAATACAAGTCTGCTAATCCACCATTGGGAGGTTTTCCAATTCGAAAAGTGACATCGAAGACAAAAAAATAAAACAATTAATAATTAATTTTATGTTTTTAAACTACACGAATATAAATATATTTAGGAAACTCAAATTATAAATAATTATGAGCCCTTGTGATCTTTGATAAAATAAAATCAAAAGTAAAAACTCTTTAACTCAAAACATTATGTATTGTTCTTTTTTACTTCTCAATTTTCAATGAGTCGTTTCTTCCATTTGTTTGATAGGTCGCGGTCGTCTGCATTATTCTTGTTTCTATTTCTACGACTTTGATTGAAGTCAGTACACAAAGTTTATCTTAAGCGATGTGGTATTGTTGTTCTGCTTTTAAAATAAGTTTTAAATACGGACATTTTGTTCCTTACTTTTTTATTAATAAAACGAGTTGGGTATGATTTTTTAATACGAGTACATCGAAACTTCTTTGAATATTGAGTCTTAAAAAGTTCACAATGTGGCACTTTATGTGGAAAACATTTTATGGAAAACCATAAAATGAATGAAAATGTATAATCTCAACTTTGAAAATTTAGTTTGAATGTATGCTACATATATAGTACCTCATTAATTGTTAAACATCTTTTTGCTAAGCTAACAACTAATGAACATTTTATAAAACTAAGTGAGGTATTAAAAAGATTGACTTATGACTTTAAAAAAAACTGACTTTACAAATTATTCGAATATAGGCAAAAAAATACTTTAGAATAGCATCGCTTGGTTAGTGGTACAAAAAATAAAGCTTAAATAAAGTATTGATAACAATGTTTTGTATGAGATAAAAAATTGAAGTCAATATCTTTATCTTGAGTCGAAAAGCATTTCTTATCAGTTTTTTGTTGTTTTTGTAGGCTTTCGTGTTTTGTAAGAAAAGTAGTCGACTGAATTTTTTTTTAAATAATTATTATAATTAAGCCACAATATTTTGCATATAATAATTGCCCAAAAACCAATTTTTATCAATTTTAGCAGCATTTTGTTTGAAGTCAATATCGAAATATTCGAACATAAGTTTTACCAACAAATTTTCATAATTTAAAAAAAAAATGTTCGTATGAGAAAAAATTAATTTGAAGGCAATATCTTTAATTTTTAAAAAGATATTCGAGTCAAAATCAATAAATTTTTACCAACTTTTAGTACAGTTTTTTATGTTTTTTATTTGTTGTAAAAAAAAAAACTGTTTGTAAAAAAATTTTACCAGATGTGAAAAATTTAATTCTCCGTCTAACAAAATTCTGATAGTATTATCATTTTCGTTTTGGAATATATGCGAGGTCACAAATTTGAATGTAAACGGTAAGAGCTTATTAGAACCATTTGGGTAAATGAGTAACACATAACCGCAGAGAACTCTCAAAACATTCTTATCACTTCTTATCTTTAAATTAAATGGATTTAAGAATAAATTAATCCCAACACTTTGACATGTTGAAATTTTTGTCGACAGAATCGGCTACCTTACAATTTGTAAACATTCAAGTTCTTAAATCGATGTTTGTTTTTGACAAGGCGTAGGCTAAAATTCCTTAAAACTGCAAATATCCCAACATTTTTGAAAAAGCGTCTAACTTGCACGTAGTAATAAGTGATATTTTTAACTTCTCATAGTAAGTTATTGTAATCGGTCCGATTTATCGAATTGAAAATTTAGTCTAAAGTCTAAATAAAAGATTTTTAGAGAGATATCTATTAGTGCGTGTGTATGTACGTTTGTACGTTCGGGAAGCATTGTTCATCGTTCATATCACGAACCAGTGGAGACATCGACTTCAAATAATTTTTGTTATAGAGATAGTTATGCAGAAAGACACAGAAAGGACATTCAAAAAATTGAGTGGGTGGTTTTTTTGCCATAGGAATTAAAAAAAAGATAGAAAATGTTGGTTAACCCAAAATATCTCACGAACCAATAACACTAGCGACTTGAATTGAATTTTATACAATATAATTTGACGTTAAATATAATTTTTCAAACAAAACTCAATTATCGTTTGTTTTTTTAGTAAATCAAAACAAACTGAAAAAATGTTTAACACCTCGAACATTTTTCGAACAAAAAATGATATTAATTCCAAAATAATTTTATGTAACGAAGAATAACGTTTTTGACATCTGGTAAAATTTTTAGAAAAATAGAATGACAGTTGTTAAAAAAAAAAAAAAAAAACGTTAATAAATTACTTCCTAAAATTGGTACAAATATATTTTCGACTTCAATATGTTGGCAAGAAATAAAGATTTTGACTTTAAAATAAAATTACCTAAAGGATATTGTTGCTACTATTCGTTAAATTTATTCTTATTAAAAATAAAAACTTTCAAAAATACTACTGACAACTCGTTAAAATCGATTTTTTACTAAAATATATCGGGGATATTAATAAATAAACAAATTTAGGCCGCAAAAGCTATTTCAAATTTAGAAATAAAAACCTTGCAAAACTTGTTGAAAAGAGATTTTGGACTCAAATATCTCGAAAACAAAAAAAAGTATTAACTTCAAATTATCTTACTGTGCTCAAAATATTGTTACACATTACAAAAAATGAAAATCTGCAAAAAATAACTATGAACTAATAAAATTTGTTTTGACTTAATTTTGTTGAGAACAAAAAAAGACTATTGACTTTAATCTTTCTTTAACTTACATATTTATTTTTTTATTAATATTTTGTAAAGTTATTACTTACTACCAATTTCCAATACAAATTAAAACCTGAAACAAAAAATACTATTGAAGTACTAAAAACTAAATTTTGAATTAAACATCTTAAGAATAAAAGAAAATACTGACTTAAAAGCTGTTTCATACCTTAGAATTATTGTTGTTAATGATTGGTAATATTTAAAGACAGTGTTTCCCTATACAAATATATTGATTTAACTCAACCACACAAAAAATTTTAAACTTAAATGTTTGATTGCATATCTACTCTTTCAATTTCTCTTGAGTTTTCAGTGCGGGCACATCCCAGCTTCTTTTTGTAAATAGTTTTTGTCCTCTCCTTTTTAACCTCTTTTTGGGATTTTTTTTCTACCTTAAGCTTTTAGTTGTTGTTTGTCGAAAAATAGCGTGAAATTAAAACTTCTGTTACAAGAGTAAAATAAGAAATAATACAAGTTTTTGGAATGGGACTTAATATAAACAATATCATGTAATTAGAGATTAAAAGTCAAAACAGATGAATTCCATCCACAATACTTAGCTAAAAAACCATCGTAAGAAAATGTAGTCATAGTTGCTTTGCAACAAATATTAAGTTTTTGAGTCAACACGAATTTTTCTCAGATTTTCTTTTTTTTTCATCTAAATGTAAACACTCATCTACCCTGAAAAAAACTTTTGGCTTTCGAAAAAAAGAAAACGAACAAATCAAAGAGAACTTAATTTGGTTTTTTGATTTCTATTTCATCATGGCAAACATTTTTTTGACAATTTTCATTGCAAATTGTTACACACACACCTTACTTTTGATTATCAAAAATATATTTGTTCATTTCGTCCTTTTTTTAAGACCTTATTTTAAGCCTTAACTAACCTTAAACAAGTTATTATTTTTGTTTTGAATTGAGGTAAATTATTGGTTTTCTGGAACCGAAAACCAGAGGTTTTTTAAAGAAAAATGTTTTTAACTCTGAATGAAATTAATTTTAACAAAATATACTAACATTTTTAAACTCTTGTTGTCTATTTAATTGGTATTTCTTGAGGTTGCAAAGTTTGTCCATAAATAAAAATGCAAGACTGCCCTAAAATTATCTGAAGAAAATTGAAAAAGAAATTAGTTTATCACTTTTGAAAAAGGGCACCAACATTTGTTATTAAAAACATAACTACATAGTTAGAGAAATTTGCAATCCACTTCCCTTGAAACCACATACATATAACCCGAACATTAATCTCTTTAGTAAAATTTCTTACCTACATTTGAAACTAGAAAATTTCGAAAAATCCTCTCCTCAGTCCTAGACATTAAAATTTCTGAATTCGGCTGTTATAAAAATAAAAAAAAGTCAACAATTGAAAAACCACCTTCATCGTTAAAACATCAATAAAAACAAATATTATGTTATGTATGTTTTTTTTTTGTTTATTTTAAACAAACTATAATCACATGAATGGCACAAAAATCCTAACTTAATGTATATAATAGCAACATATTTAAAAACATCTATTTTTTTCCAAACGATGTTGATCTGTTAGCAAATTCGATAAGACTTAAATTAGCTGCTTTATAAATTTTCCATTCATCTTCGTTATTAATTTCTTTGATTTTTCGACTTCTGCCCATTTTCTTGGATGAAAATTTAATTCGTTTCATTTCAGTTTGTTCTTTGCTCTTTAGAATTTTCGATGGCAGATTGTCTTCACCTTCAAAGGTGACAAGTTTTTTCTTTTTCGGGGAAACATCGGTCGTTGGAGCATAAGAAAGCCCTCCAAATTTTACTTGTCGATTTGGTGGAGGTCCAATTGGCATTGGACTATCAAGTTTGATAAGTTTCTCATTGATTTCGTCATCAGACAAGGATTCTTTATCACTATTTTTTGTATTGACTTCAGGTCTTCCTCGTTTGGCGGGAGTAGCTTGGAGGACATTTCCATTCGAATCAGTGCTAGAAATCGATGATGGAAGTGGTCTTTCTCTTCCATAATTTACTTGGGAGTCATCTTTGGTCTGATCAATCTTTTCTGGTTGATTATTGTCATTCAAATTAATCAATTGAATTCTTATACGAATATCATTAATTGCTTTTTCGATTTTGAATTTTTGTTTAGGTGTCAGCTCGGTGGTGTAGACTTTTCTTTGTTTTGGCAAATTTGAAGTGTAATTTTCCTGATCAGCTTCTAAGGATGAATCACTGTCTGTTGAGAATGTAGTAGCGGTATTTTCTTCATCATCCCGGCTTCGCTTCCTTTCGCTGTATATTCTATGACGATAAAGAGACAATTGATCTTGATTAGCCATTTGCATTTTATTTGAATTAGCACTGCAAGTGTTCACTGGGTAAGGACTTGTATAGTTCTGATGTACTAATTTAAAATGCCTGAGGTATTTATAAGAACAACTTTAATCTACCTGTATATTGAGGGAGATTCAGGGATAATTAAGTGATGAACAGAGTACCGTGACTTATTGGTTGTAAAAGGATTAGTGTCTTATTTGTTGGTAGGATTTGTTACTTACTGGTAATAAGTAGATTATTATTTTACACTTAGAAGTTTGTGATGAAGGTTAGAAAATTACACATTTTATTTTAGTATTCCAACTAAAATGAAATTCGTAGCTAATTAGTGATATGTGTTTTTGGTTTTATGAACATAGGCATCTGTTTATTTTGTCTCTTGAAACAGGTAGCTCTTTCTTAAGCTATATAAATATGATTAACGTACCTGTAGAAGATTGTAGGTATGTAGGTGGGTGAAATATTAAATTAATAATATAAGAACTGACTCCACTGTTTATGACTCTTTAAAATTTTAAGGGCCGATGTTGATTTTGAATAAAACACAAATTATTGTCATTTCTTTTTATAATGATAATATTTATATGGTTCAAATATGTTTGGAAGAAATTATCTTTACGTTCAACTTTTCTTTCAAATAACACCAAAGAAAGAAGTCCAACGATGTCAAATCACATGATCTTGGCGGCCAATTAACATTGACATCGCCACTACGGCAGTTAACACGGCCATTGGATTTGTCGCTCAAAAGAGTCATTGTTTTGTTAACTGTGTGGCAAGTGGCACCGTCTTGTTGAAACCACATATCTTCCAAATCCATATCTTCTAATTCGGGCCGATGATGTTGCCAGCCCATAAACCACACCGATTCATTCTTTGTGGGTGCATTGGTTTTTTGACAATCACTCTTGGATTTATCATTTGTCTAAATGCGGCATAGCAATTCTGCTTATTGACAAATCCACTGAGGTGAAAATGTGCCTCATCACTGAAGATGATTTTCTTTGAAAATTGATCATCCACTATTGCCATTTCTTGTCACCATTCTGGCCATTGACGACGCTTGAAATGGTCTAGAGGTTTTAGTTCTTGAGACAATTGCACCTTGTAAGCGTTTAAATGCAAGTCTTTATGCATAATGTTTATCAACGACGAGCGTGAGAGGTGGAAATGTTGGCCACGACGAACGAGTTGAGGTGGACTGCTGTACGAGCATGCATTGGTGTTTTCAAATCTCCTACAGACCCGGCAAAAATCTATTTTAGTTATTTTAGTATTAATTCGATGATTTTTTGTAAAAAAAAAACGTTTCTAAGCTAACAAAGGATGAATCTATAAAAACCGGAAACAGGTCTCAATCTGTTTTGCAATTGTCACAAAAAAACAACAACAGAGTAATAAAACTGAGATGCAGGTAAACATATATAATCTACATTGGTAACTTTATTTATAGAAAAAGGATCATTTTCGATTTTGAATGAATACTTGAAAAATATGTCCAATAGTGATGGTGATGAAAATGTGTTTAAATTCAATGCAATTCCTGTGAAAAACAAAAAAATGATCTCCAAGGGGGGTCACGACACCTGCAACCCCCTAGCCCTGTATACGCCATTGGTTCGTGCGATCCAGTGGTGCAATTTATTAATTTTAACCATGAGATCCTCCTGTTTTTGACTTTGACTCTCATACAATGTAAAATAGCGTTAGTATTTTTGAATAGCAGACTATTTGTTAAGTTGTCAGTTTTGAAGTTATCATCTTTGAACATTTGAAAAAGTTAAAATGTTTTTTTTTTTTAAATGGATCTTAAAAGGTTTCAATAAGAGTATTGGAATTGTTAAAGTTTACTACAAAAATGTTGAAAATTCGTAGTCACAGACTGAAGAGATGATTACCTTACTCTTACTTTTGAAATCTAATAAGAGATTAGGTTTATGCCAATGCTCCACAATTTACTTAAAAGCTCAAAGATGAAATCTGTGAAGTTATTGAGGAATGGAAAATCTCATAACAGAGATATAATGCTGCAATCGGCCATTTGGCTGATAGTGTTTTTTAATAACATACCTTCTCTTTACGATAAAAAGATAAACATCCATTGATTTCCCTTGAACAATACTCATTTGATTTGTTTAATATATCAGAATGAAAAACACCTTATTGAATAATTCTGTATATTTAATGCATTTAAGAATTCTAAGTTAAACCCATTCCCATAAAATTTTAAACAGTTCTCGTTTAGGCGATAAAGTCGTCTCTAGTGTTAGCAGTCTAAGCACTTTAAAGAACTCTTCTAAATAATGAAGCTTTATAACTTGACGCATTCGTATGTTCTTTGGGGCTGTGATAGAGAATTTCCTTACAGATTGAGAGGTCCCTTGTTCAAATCCGGTGGTCTTTTGAAATCCTTTGAAAACTCAAGTTTTTTTTTAAACTTTTTTCCTTTCTTTAACTTACTTTAAGCCAATTCACATTTGATTGTTGATTTACAAGCTGAAAATCGTCCTTTAAGATTCAAAAAACATTTTTTTTTAAATGTTTGTTATAAAATTACAAACGTCAAATGGATTAAGTATGCTTTAAGAGTGCTTTAGCGTTAAAGTTTACAATACATCGTTTAAAATTGTCAAAGAGTCGACAAGAGTCGAAAAAAAAATAAAAGTAAATACAAATTACTAGTTTAAAAAAATACATTTTTACGTCCTTTGTAGAATAAATAAATTTACTTAAGCTTAAGAATATCTGAATTTATAAGTACCATCCATAACTTTTGAGTAATTCAAAAAATGCCGCTTTTTGTTGTTTTTGTGCCGTGAAAACAAATAGTTTTGGTGCACTTCTGGTTTGCCACAATTCACATAAAAAGGGTTATCGTACTAATTTTATACAAACATACAGCTTATTTAAATACATAATGTTCCGTGGAATGCTTATTAGTTTTAGTCGTATTGTGAAATACTAAAATTCGTTTTTAAGAAACAGAAATCTGCAATGCAAATTTAAATACATGGATTAATATTTATTTCTAAATTTAAAAAAAAGTATCATTTAAAAACAAAAAATTTCACAAAGTAATAAAACAAATACCTAATTACTTTCTAATAACTAACACTTAAGCCCCATCACACATAATATATTTAATAACTGAACCCATATACTTCAAAACCCTTTTTACCTAATAATAAAGTTAATCCTTTTACAACCAATAAGTTACGCCATATAATCTTTTCTATTTCACCCTTAATCTGTTAAGTATTCTACCACTTCGCATAATGATAATCTGCCTGTTTTTCAAAATAACCCAGGTAGGATTAAACTTTTACCTATATAAATGCTCGATGATTTCAAAAAGGACATCATAACTACACAAGACATCGCAACTCTCACTTCGAATTATTACTAACTATTAAATAATTACTAATTTTTGAAACAAACAATATGGCTACTCAAGTATATTGTGATAATCGTTATAAGAAATTCAATCAATTAAAAAGAAATCGAGAGGAAGATGGGTATTCAACTTATTACAATCGAGCAAAACAAGCAAAATTCAACAATACATATTCATCAAATACACAAAGATTCAGAACCGGGAAATTTAACAACCGATTACCATTCAGAACTCAGCATGTGAATCATAGAAAACCTATGGAAAACCAGTCATTCGTTAAACAAAATATGCCTTTTCCGGCTTATATTAAAACTTCAAGTGCTTCAACTACTAATAATATTAATAATATTGTGAAATCATTTCTCTCAAATTTATCTTCGACAACATCACATCATCCATCAGGAGGAAATCAATCAGCTACAATAAAATCTGCAGAATCAAGAACTTCTGATAAGAAATCTTCTTGTCAGAATTTGGACCGAAGAGCTAGAAACGCCGACGACGACGATGATATCGACGTTCAAGAAGCTTGGCGGAAATACAAGTCTGCTAATCCACCATTGGGAGGTTTTCCAATTCGAAAAGTGACATCGAAGACAAAAAAATAAAACAATTAATAATTAATTTTATGTTTTTAAACTACACGAATATAAATATATTTAGGAAACTCAAATTATAAATAATTATGAGCCCTTGTGATCTTTGATAAAATAAAATCAAAAGTAAAAACTCTTTAACTCAAAACATTATGTATTGTTCTTTTTTACTTCTCAATTTTCAATGAGTCGTTTCTTCCATTTGTTTGATAGGTCGCGGTCGTCTGCATTATTCTTGTTTCTATTTCTACGACTTTGATTGAAGTCAGTACACAAAGTTTATCTTAAGCGATGTGGTATTGTTGTTCTGCTTTTAAAATAAGTTTTAAATACGGACATTTTGTTCCTTACTTTTTTATTAATAAAACGAGTTGGGTATGATTTTTTAATACGAGTACATCGAAACTTCTTTGAATATTGAGTCTTAAAAAGTTCACAATGTGGCACTTTATGTGGAAAACATTTTATGGAAAACCATAAAATGAATGAAAATGTATAATCTCAACTTTGAAAATTTAGTTTGAATGTATGCTACATATATAGTACCTCATTAATTGTTAAACATCTTTTTGCTAAGCTAACAACTAATGAACATTTTATAAAACTAAGTGAGGTATTAAAAAGATTGACTTATGACTTTAAAAAAAACTGACTTTACAAATTATTCGAATATAGGCAAAAAAATACTTTAGAATAGCATCGCTTGGTTAGTGGTACAAAAAATAAAGCTTAAATAAAGTATTGATAACAATGTTTTGTATGAGATAAAAAATTGAAGTCAATATCTTTATCTTGAGTCGAAAAGCATTTCTTATCAGTTTTTTGTTGTTTTTGTAGGCTTTCGTGTTTTGTAAGAAAAGTAGTCGACTGAATTTTTTTTTAAATAATTATTATAATTAAGCCACAATATTTTGCATATAATAATTGCCCAAAAACCAATTTTTATCAATTTTAGCAGCATTTTGTTTGAAGTCAATATCGAAATATTCGAACATAAGTTTTACCAACAAATTTTCATAATTTAAAAAAAAAATGTTCGTATGAGAAAAAATTAATTTGAAGGCAATATCTTTAATTTTTAAAAAGATATTCGAGTCAAAATCAATAAATTTTTACCAACTTTTAGTACAGTTTTTTATGTTTTTTATTTGTTGTAAAAAAAAAAACTGTTTGTAAAAAAATTTTACCAGATGTGAAAAATTTAATTCTCCGTCTAACAAAATTCTGATAGTATTATCATTTTCGTTTTGGAATATATGCGAGGTCACAAATTTGAATGTAAACGGTAAGAGCTTATTAGAACCATTTGGGTAAATGAGTAACACATAACCGCAGAGAACTCTCAAAACATTCTTATCACTTCTTATCTTTAAATTAAATGGATTTAAGAATAAATTAATCCCAACACTTTGACATGTTGAAATTTTTGTCGACAGAATCGGCTACCTTACAATTTGTAAACATTCAAGTTCTTAAATCGATGTTTGTTTTTGACAAGGCGTAGGCTAAAATTCCTTAAAACTGCAAATATCCCAACATTTTTGAAAAAGCGTCTAACTTGCACGTAGTAATAAGTGATATTTTTAACTTCTCATAGTAAGTTATTGTAATCGGTCCGATTTATCGAATTGAAAATTTAGTCTAAAGTCTAAATAAAAGATTTTTAGAGAGATATCTATTAGTGCGTGTGTATGTACGTTTGTACGTTCGGGAAGCATTGTTCATCGTTCATATCACGAACCAGTGGAGACATCGACTTCAAATAATTTTTGTTATAGAGATAGTTATGCAGAAAGACACAGAAAGGACATTCAAAAAATTGAGTGGGTGGTTTTTTTGCCATAGGAATTAAAAAAAAGATAGAAAATGTTGGTTAACCCAAAATATCTCACGAACCAATAACACTAGCGACTTGAATTGAATTTTATACAATATAATTTGACGTTAAATATAATTTTTCAAACAAAACTCAATTATCGTTTGTTTTTTTAGTAAATCAAAACAAACTGAAAAAATGTTTAACACCTCGAACATTTTTCGAACAAAAAATGATATTAATTCCAAAATAATTTTATGTAACGAAGAATAACGTTTTTGACATCTGGTAAAATTTTTAGAAAAATAGAATGACAGTTGTTAAAAAAAAAAAAAAAAAACGTTAATAAATTACTTCCTAAAATTGGTACAAATATATTTTCGACTTCAATATGTTGGCAAGAAATAAAGATTTTGACTTTAAAATAAAATTACCTAAAGGATATTGTTGCTACTATTCGTTAAATTTATTCTTATTAAAAATAAAAACTTTCAAAAATACTACTGACAACTCGTTAAAATCGATTTTTTACTAAAATATATCGGGGATATTAATAAATAAACAAATTTAGGCCGCAAAAGCTATTTCAAATTTAGAAATAAAAACCTTGCAAAACTTGTTGAAAAGAGATTTTGGACTCAAATATCTCGAAAACAAAAAAAAGTATTAACTTCAAATTATCTTACTGTGCTCAAAATATTGTTACACATTACAAAAAATGAAAATCTGCAAAAAATAACTATGAACTAATAAAATTTGTTTTGACTTAATTTTGTTGAGAACAAAAAAAGACTATTGACTTTAATCTTTCTTTAACTTACATATTTATTTTTTTATTAATATTTTGTAAAGTTATTACTTACTACCAATTTCCAATACAAATTAAAACCTGAAACAAAAAATACTATTGAAGTACTAAAAACTAAATTTTGAATTAAACATCTTAAGAATAAAAGAAAATACTGACTTAAAAGCTGTTTCATACCTTAGAATTATTGTTGTTAATGATTGGTAATATTTAAAGACAGTGTTTCCCTATACAAATATATTGATTTAACTCAACCACACAAAAAATTTTAAACTTAAATGTTTGATTGCATATCTACTCTTTCAATTTCTCTTGAGTTTTCAGTGCGGGCACATCCCAGCTTCTTTTTGTAAATAGTTTTTGTCCTCTCCTTTTTAACCTCTTTTTGGGATTTTTTTTCTACCTTAAGCTTTTAGTTGTTGTTTGTCGAAAAATAGCGTGAAATTAAAACTTCTGTTACAAGAGTAAAATAAGAAATAATACAAGTTTTTGGAATGGGACTTAATATAAACAATATCATGTAATTAGAGATTAAAAGTCAAAACAGATGAATTCCATCCACAATACTTAGCTAAAAAACCATCGTAAGAAAATGTAGTCATAGTTGCTTTGCAACAAATATTAAGTTTTTGAGTCAACACGAATTTTTCTCAGATTTTCTTTTTTTTTCATCTAAATGTAAACACTCATCTACCCTGAAAAAAACTTTTGGCTTTCGAAAAAAAGAAAACGAACAAATCAAAGAGAACTTAATTTGGTTTTTTGATTTCTATTTCATCATGGCAAACATTTTTTTGACAATTTTCATTGCAAATTGTTACACACACACCTTACTTTTGATTATCAAAAATATATTTGTTCATTTCGTCCTTTTTTTAAGACCTTATTTTAAGCCTTAACTAACCTTAAACAAGTTATTATTTTTGTTTTGAATTGAGGTAAATTATTGGTTTTCTGGAACCGAAAACCAGAGGTTTTTTAAAGAAAAATGTTTTTAACTCTGAATGAAATTAATTTTAACAAAATATACTAACATTTTTAAACTCTTGTTGTCTATTTAATTGGTATTTCTTGAGGTTGCAAAGTTTGTCCATAAATAAAAATGCAAGACTGCCCTAAAATTATCTGAAGAAAATTGAAAAAGAAATTAGTTTATCACTTTTGAAAAAGGGCACCAACATTTGTTATTAAAAACATAACTACATAGTTAGAGAAATTTGCAATCCACTTCCCTTGAAACCACATACATATAACCCGAACATTAATCTCTTTAGTAAAATTTCTTACCTACATTTGAAACTAGAAAATTTCGAAAAATCCTCTCCTCAGTCCTAGACATTAAAATTTCTGAATTCGGCTGTTATAAAAATAAAAAAAAGTCAACAATTGAAAAACCACCTTCATCGTTAAAACATCAATAAAAACAAATATTATGTTATGTATGTTTTTTTTTTGTTTATTTTAAACAAACTATAATCACATGAATGGCACAAAAATCCTAACTTAATGTATATAATAGCAACATATTTAAAAACATCTATTTTTTTCCAAACGATGTTGATCTGTTAGCAAATTCGATAAGACTTAAATTAGCTGCTTTATAAATTTTCCATTCATCTTCGTTATTAATTTCTTTGATTTTTCGACTTCTGCCCATTTTCTTGGATGAAAATTTAATTCGTTTCATTTCAGTTTGTTCTTTGCTCTTTAGAATTTTCGATGGCAGATTGTCTTCACCTTCAAAGGTGACAAGTTTTTTCTTTTTCGGGGAAACATCGGTCGTTGGAGCATAAGAAAGCCCTCCAAATTTTACTTGTCGATTTGGTGGAGGTCCAATTGGCATTGGACTATCAAGTTTGATAAGTTTCTCATTGATTTCGTCATCAGACAAGGATTCTTTATCACTATTTTTTGTATTGACTTCAGGTCTTCCTCGTTTGGCGGGAGTAGCTTGGAGGACATTTCCATTCGAATCAGTGCTAGAAATCGATGATGGAAGTGGTCTTTCTCTTCCATAATTTACTTGGGAGTCATCTTTGGTCTGATCAATCTTTTCTGGTTGATTATTGTCATTCAAATTAATCAATTGAATTCTTATACGAATATCATTAATTGCTTTTTCGATTTTGAATTTTTGTTTAGGTGTCAGCTCGGTGGTGTAGACTTTTCTTTGTTTTGGCAAATTTGAAGTGTAATTTTCCTGATCAGCTTCTAAGGATGAATCACTGTCTGTTGAGAATGTAGTAGCGGTATTTTCTTCATCATCCCGGCTTCGCTTCCTTTCGCTGTATATTCTATGACGATAAAGAGACAATTGATCTTGATTAGCCATTTGCATTTTATTTGAATTAGCACTGCAAGTGTTCACTGGGTAAGGACTTGTATAGTTCTGATGTACTAATTTAAAATGCCTGAGGTATTTATAAGAACAACTTTAATCTACCTGTATATTGAGGGAGATTCAGGGATAATTAAGTGATGAACAGAGTACCGTGACTTATTGGTTGTAAAAGGATTAGTGTCTTATTTGTTGGTAGGATTTGTTACTTACTGGTAATAAGTAGATTATTATTTTACACTTAGAAGTTTGTGATGAAGGTTAGAAAATTACACATTTTATTTTAGTATTCCAACTAAAATGAAATTCGTAGCTAATTAGTGATATGTGTTTTTGGTTTTATGAACATAGGCATCTGTTTATTTTGTCTCTTGAAACAGGTAGCTCTTTCTTAAGCTATATAAATATGATTAACGTACCTGTAGAAGATTGTAGGTATGTAGGTGGGTGAAATATTAAATTAATAATATAAGAACTGACTCCACTGTTTATGACTCTTTAAAATTTTAAGGGCCGATGTTGATTTTGAATAAAACACAAATTATTGTCATTTCTTTTTATAATGATAATATTTATATGGTTCAAATATGTTTGGAAGAAATTATCTTTACGTTCAACTTTTCTTTCAAATAACACCAAAGAAAGAAGTCCAACGATGTCAAATCACATGATCTTGGCGGCCAATTAACATTGACATCGCCACTACGGCAGTTAACACGGCCATTGGATTTGTCGCTCAAAAGAGTCATTGTTTTGTTAACTGTGTGGCAAGTGGCACCGTCTTGTTGAAACCACATATCTTCCAAATCCATATCTTCTAATTCGGGCCGATGATGTTGCCAGCCCATAAACCACACCGATTCATTCTTTGTGGGTGCATTGGTTTTTTGACAATCACTCTTGGATTTATCATTTGTCTAAATGCGGCATAGCAATTCTGCTTATTGACAAATCCACTGAGGTGAAAATGTGCCTCATCACTGAAGATGATTTTCTTTGAAAATTGATCATCCACTATTGCCATTTCTTGTCACCATTCTGGCCATTGACGACGCTTGAAATGGTCTAGAGGTTTTAGTTCTTGAGACAATTGCACCTTGTAAGCGTTTAAATGCAAGTCTTTATGCATAATGTTTATCAACGACGAGCGTGAGAGGTGGAAATGTTGGCCACGACGAACGAGTTGAGGTGGACTGCTGTACGAGCATGCATTGGTGTTTTCAAATCTCCTACAGACCCGGCAAAAATCTATTTTAGTTATTTTAGTATTAATTCGATGATTTTTTGTAAAAAAAAAAACGTTTCTAAGCTAACAAAGGATGAATCTATAAAAACCGGAAACAGGTCTCAATCTGTTTTGCAATTGTCACAAAAAAACAACAACAGAGTAATAAAACTGAGATGCAGGTAAACATATATAATCTACATTGGTAACTTTATTTATAGAAAAAGGATCATTTTCGATTTTGAATGAATACTTGAAAAATATGTCCAATAGTGATGGTGATGAAAATGTGTTTAAATTCAATGCAATTCCTGTGAAAAACAAAAAAATGATCTCCAAGGGGGGTCACGACACCTGCAACCCCCTAGCCCTGTATACGCCATTGGTTCGTGCGATCCAGTGGTGCAATTTATTAATTTTAACCATGAGATCCTCCTGTTTTTGACTTTGACTCTAGAGTTTTGACTTCTTAAGTGCATCTCACAGATATTTTATTTTTTCACAATCCAAAAATCCAGATGGGCCCTCCATTAAGTGTATTGTATTATGAAGATAATATTCTTTCCGGGCGCTCCGGTTGCATGAACTCACATTTAATTGAGTAAAGAGCCTAGATTTAGTCCACAGAACATATTTTTTTGGGCCAGCTTCAGATGCTAAAAATTATCTAGACAAAAATTTGCTTTCACTAAAACCCCCAACTGTCTTCTGCGTTTATTTGGGATTGAATTTAATGTTCTTTGGTCGTCTGACATTATTTTCTCCACCAAATTTAAACAAATTTATCTTTATTTATTTTAAAAGAATACATTTATTTAGATCATTTTAATTTGGACGGCAAAAGTGTTTAATGGTAAAAGTTAATCTTATTTTGAATAGTTCTCCTACTGTAATCAGAAGACTATTTTTTATTCCTGCCAGAAAAGTTGGCTTCATAAGATTTGGTTTGGATTATTCTACTTAAAAAAAGTGCCTTCATTAAAATAAGATAAGCATTGGAAGAAAAAATGGCTTTTTCTTCTGAAGCCAACTAGTTTATCAAAATGCTGTACCTAATTTTTCCTTTTCTACTTGTTTTTGGCTTTAAACCTTAAAGTAAGGACTTTTGACTGTTTCTTCTTTTATCTTCTAAAGACCTATACTATTTTGTAAACTGTTTCTTCATCTGTTCGTTAGTTTCTTATCAATAACCCATTTCTATAAATCACCAAGAAAACGATATATTTTTTCTTTTAAAAAGAAAGAATTATTTATTTATTTAATAAACAAAACTTTATACCAAACAAATCGAATATCACAAGAAAAACACTATGTTTCTAATATTTTTTCCATGCAAGATTCGCATATTTTTCGATAGCTATACCATAATTCCAAACACAAAATGATAACAGCAAATTGCAGTGCCATTGTGAAAAAAGTGTTTAGCTAAGTTAAATTATAAAACCTTCAAAAACGTTTTACACTTTAGAACTCTGCTATCTAAAGATTTCTAAATTACATATTTTTGAGTTTGATTATTTGTTTGCAGAATTTAAAAGATATATTTTGTTGTTTAGGCATAAT